>JANSTS010000003.1:318694-344628 GCA_026546915.1 Sylvicola fuscatus
TTAGAAACATTTTTGATATAACCAGTTGGGTAATTAATTAAATCATAACATTTCAGGTCTTTTGTTATTTTTGAATATTGATATATGGAAAAATAACATATTTCTTACAAATTACAATTTGTACAATAAGTTTCCCATATTAATTGAAATAATTTATGCGTCTCTGTTTCGATAGATTACGTACACAAATTTCAGCGCTTCTAAAGTGCTTCAGTGTCAGTGCTTCACCGCTCCACCTTCTTACGAAACACTTTTTATTGCCATAATTAAGTAAACACTTTCTTTGTTAGAAAATTTCACTTGTTGCAAGAAATTGGAGCAAATTTAGTTGCATGAATTAAAAATGAAATGAATTTCTCAATTGGAAAACATCGTATGTGAGAGGGTCACATAAGGTTGTTGTACTTCAAATTTCGACACATCACGAACGGACATTTCTTCTCTGTGGCTGATTTCAAAAGCATCAAATCCAGCCGAGGAAAATCCCATAAAATCAGACGAGAGCCTAAATAACGAAACGCGACGCGACGCGGCGCGGCTTCCCAATAACGGAACAGCCTGTCTGCATGCAGTCGTCTTATTTTGAAATAGAGAAGAAATGGCAATAATTAGAAAGCCGGTAGCGTTGGAAAGCGCCTGCCGCACCGAGTGTAACGCCTCTTGTCTCACAAATGACTTGCGGTGAAATTTTCGTCTAATACCAAGTCTCCCATATTTATGTATCAGAAAATTGAAAATGCAGATTTGACTTCCCGTATCGTAAAGATTTTTTGGAAATCATGAACTGCATTTTCGCGGTTGCGTAATATGAGAGGCAGCTGTGTTTTCTGACGTCTGACAACATGAACTGCCGCACCAAATATTTGACAGGCCCAGAGATAAAGTGTCACTGCACTCTGGCCACTAGCGGATACGCGTGTTCGCGGCTCCTTCCTTGAACACTTTGAAACTATAAATGGCCCCAAGATATTTAACAACAACATACATAATTTAAAAATTCATTGACCTGAGCTGAAAAGTTCCTTCTTATGTTTTTTCAGATTTTCGCTGTGCAATTTATATAAATCAAAGAGAAAAGTCTTTCACTCGACATCGTTGAGCGCTAAATTTTATTGTGCAATTTTAGCTTGTCTTTTTGCTCATCGAAATTCGATTGTATAATCTTATCAACATTTCACCGCTTGCATACTTTCCCCGAAGTAACTGGCGGCTGCTTTTCTTTCTTCCTGTTTCTTTCTTCTCGTTGTATTTACTACAGCCAACAGATTTTCGTTTATTTTCACATTTTTCGCAGTTGCATCAGTTATGGTTTTCTAATGTTGTGATTTTGTAACAAAGTCGACAACTTCTGATAAAACTAAAAGCGCTACAAACAGTAAATAGGAAGGCCTTTCTCTGTTGTCGTTCTGCGCTGCATCGCAGACATTTCTCTCTTGTCTTTAAACTCTCTCCAAGAAATGTTGTAATTGCGAGTGCCTTTAAAAAGTTGCACAGGATTTATAAAAAAAAAACCGCCGCATTTCCTTATTATAAACGACTTGTGATCAACTGTCGACTATAAAACACATACTCCACTCACTGACAATCGCGAATTGCACAATTACATATATTCAGCAATTGATTTTCGCGCTGCTCCCACAAAAAAATGTTGCCGAACGCGTATGTCTCCCGCTCTGCGCGCTCATAATTGCCGCGCGCACTTTAAGCGAGCTTTTAGAAAAGCCCATCGTGTGAATTCGCTAAATGAGTGATTTTGCGCAACAAGTCGCGATGCAGACCAATTAAATTGCATTTACATTAAATTAAACATATACAGGTATAGACGACATATTGCCGTATATAACACAACGTGTTCAGTATGTCAACATCTGATAAAATATATTATAGCTGGCGAGTGAAGTAATGGGGTACCCTTCTGGTGGCGACGCGATGCAGAGTCCGCGACATCAAAAATGAGAATTCGCACAAACGCGTGCACTTTTATAATGATTAACACACCGCCACGTTGCCGCACGCTCCAGTCCGCCACCAAGCCAGCCCCGGCACTTATATGATAAATTTCGTGTGCTTTTTGTTTGTACTTACTAGTCACAATTTTTATGTGGCCGTTTCTCGCGATATCAATGTAACACGATTTCCGCATTTCATCAGCATTCGCTGAGTGCAATAGCGCGAGCTGACTTTGCGGTACGCACCCATTTTCTAATTGTTTACGCGAATTATTCTGGCGGTTTGTGCGCGTCCACATGAGTGTCGATAGCGACCGAGTGGATGTGTTCCAATTATGCGGGTGCCATTTGCTGAAGAAGTGTGTGTCTGCATATTTGCGAATCTAATTTTGCGCCGCCACGCACTCGCAGGTCACGACGCGACGCGACGCAGAAATTCTACGCGGCGCGGCGCATATGGAGCAAGTCAATTGCTTTCAATGAAACTAAATTGGCTGCTGGCAAATGATCGAATGGAATTACGGAATTAAGAGCAAACGCACTTTGCACGTCTTTTCCTGTGGGTTGAATGTAGGTGAGTTGGCCAGATCCGCGGTCGTGATCAGTTTGTCTTTAATTCGACCTAGAGATGTCTTTCAGCACTTCCTATATATTTGTTTTATACGGAATATGGATTGAGTATCTGTTACCTACGCTTTTACTAGCCTTGAATAAGTATTTGTTTATCATAATTAATAACATAAGACATTTCCTTTGATAGTGAAAGATAACAACCAGATGATTCACCATTCTTCCAGACGCATGACAATTGACACAATGATCTATTAGTGGTCTTTTACGATGAGGAACACGTCGAGTGCTCATCTTGTTCGCATGTAAATTCCATACGCGATATTTAGTGCATTTGAAGTGATGCAAAATATTGCGCTCAAGTGTTGTCAGATTGTTGTGTAAACATTTAACATTTTGGTACTAAATATAGCGCTCCAGGGGTGCAGTTGAATGCCATTAATAAAGCATTCATGAAAATTCTATTGGCACACAATCAAATTGAGCAATACCGCTGATATACTCGGCATATTGGGACTCTGGCACTCGCGTTCGCGTATTCACAGTTTTCGAAATGGGTTCATGTGCAGCAGCCAGTCAAGCAGCCACTTATAGGTGGAGTTCTATTGATCTAGTGATTAGTCAGTCGTCTGATTTAATTAACTTCCAATTTGCCAATATTGACAACTATTGTGCACTTATTATTTTCAAAGTTCTTACATTATTTCGTAATATTCTTAAATTCTAAATCGTACGATTGCAATTACACAAAAAAAGTTTTTTACAACAACTTTATTTGTTTATTTGTTCGCCAGTTAAATGAAGCTAAAGGTTATCGCCATTTAATGCGGAATTCGGGTCAAAGGAGAGGCACTTGACATTTTTTCCCTTTGTCTGTATTGACACTCAACGTATGTGTTATGTCAATAATTGCGCCAAATTGTTTGGTGATCGCTTGCCAAACAGCACACAAGCCACTTCGAATAGCATAAAATAGCAACAACGGTACAGAACAGACAGTAAAGAAGGCCAAACCCTTCCCGTTTTCATTTACACTGCTCACCAGATGATGGTAACAATTGTGAATATAAAATAGGAACAATAAGAATGCAGCAGTGCACTGAAAAACTTGCAAATGTATTCAAAACGTCACGATTTTGTCAGTTCGCTTCCCTGATGTATTGCAACCTACGAAAATTGTTTGTTTTACTGAAGTAATGCAACGTATTTCCAAACTTACACTACCATCACCTGGTTTTGCTTAGACAGAACTACATATATGCCACAATTTCACTTATTTGAGACAAAAAAACTTTCGCTAATAGCGCGCCGCTAGCAATTACCTTTGAATAGCCATCATATATTTGCACAAATCATCTCTTTTTCTCTGCAACATCCACACATACCATCATATATGCTTATGGTGCAGCAGTTGCATAAAATTCAGCAATTTTACTTCCCAGCCTCATGCCGATTTGATGTCGAATTTTCTCTTCTGGCTATGTTCGCTAACCCTCGCCTATTCTCCCACTCAACCGTATTAGATGCACTTTACACGAACTTTCTTTATAAGTGAAATATCGTTCAACGTTATACGAGTATTAGACAATAGTTACATATTGTTCCAGAAAAAAAAATACATCCCGGTTTGTCTTTTCTTGCATCGAAAATTAAGTGAAATTATCACCGAGCTTTTTGTCCACCAGCATGACGCGAAAAGAGTTCAATTACCTGTGCTGCTTGTTTTATTGGGAAAGTAATCGACTTATGGACGCGAATTTTATATGCGAAAAATATCAAGAGAAATTTCGTGCGACGGTGATTATGTAAAATACGCGCGCTTGCGAAAACGGCTGTGGTAAATGATTAAATGAATAATTTTTTGTTTTTTTTCGACTCTGTACGCGAGCAATGCCGTACTGACAATGCGGAATTCGAAAATATCGCCATGTCATTCGCATATAGAGATATTGACAGGTTAACCGCCCGGATCAATGTCCCTTATGATTAAATTTGTGAGAAGAGGACGTTAAATGGAGAGAAAAGAGAATCATTTATGCTGGTATGCGATTTAATTATGCAACAATGCTTTCTCAATTAGATGATTTGCCATGCCAAGTATTTGAGAGGGACATTTGTTTTTTAAATCAACGCAAAAACACAACATTTCTATCTGGTTCATTCTTTCTTGTTTTTTTCGATTGGATTTCATTCCTTTTTCCATGGAAAAACGTAAATTTCCAAACAGGAAACACATTCCCGCACCTAATTAATCTGTCACTAAATTTAGCGCTGCTGTGACAAGCTCCAGATTGCCTACACTAGTCAAGTAATTCCACGATGAAGAGTCTTTAGTTGAAATTTCGTCTTTTAAGAAGCGTCAACATAATACGTGGAATCTTTGGATTATTTTACCATCAGACAATATTCCCGAGAATCTGACCACAGTGACACAATTTCCAATACTAAGTCACTCGAGACAACAAGTTCACTAAAGCTATTGAGTTTGGTAAACAGTTCATAAAACAAAATTAACAATAATAAACAAAATACATTTGACTTAAGTTCGATGGTACGGAGAATAAACTTAGGGAGAGCCTCGCGACGCGTAAAATCGGAAAGTCTTGAGCAGCTAATCGGTCGTGTGTCATTCACAGCACGCTTCCACTATTTTTTTGTTATTTCTTGTGGCACAATCTTGCTGCGATCGCTTTGGCGTGGCTTCATCCATGAAGTAGATGTGACTCGCTTATATACAACGAAGAACTAACAAAGTGCGCGGAGGTGGCGGCATTTCTTATGTTTAAAACACTTTTGTTGGTAATAGATTGCACAGTTATTTTTGTGCGGCAAGATTAACTACAAATATACCTTAAGAATTTGATTGGGAAAGAACAAAACAACATGGAAAAGGTCTTTGAACAAATTTCCATATATTATAATTTCTCAAGACTATTGAGTGCTTTGCGTCTCAAATAGAATTGCTGAAATAAAACGATTACCTTTATATATGGGCAAAGAGAAGAGGAAAACATTATATTCAATGGAAATTATGAAATTTCTCTTGAATTGTCTTTGCGCAGCTTAAAAGCTGTGTGTATGTGTGTGTGTGTGAGTACAAGTGCATGAAATATTGAATTGAGAAATGAGCTTTTTTTATTGGGTATGAACAAATGGAATAAAGCATAAATTGCTGGCGGTAAAATGTCATTAAAGTATCATAAATATTCTGCGGTGTCAAGATCACTTCCATGAAAATGAGTAAGAAATCTTTAAATTCTTGCGAATGAAAAGATTATGACATAGATTAGGCTAGGGACCTTCAGAAACTGGTCATTCAGAAAAGAACAATAAACTTGCCAAACTATTACTAAGAACTGCAAACATTTTTTACTTAACCGAAAGCCATTAATGTCAAATTTCCAAATCCATAAATCCATCCTCAAATAGTCTCCACTTAGTTGTGAAAAATCGATTACATACATCCAACATGTGCAACCGCTTAACGTCACTTCGTCACCGTGGCCGGTACAACACATAATACGCGATTTCGTTGTGTACAAAGCGCAGCACTACATTGTGTAATTGACGGCCACATATTTCCCACTTATGTGAGTTGGTCGCGTTCGCGCACACATTCGGATGTCTTCATAAATTTATGGCGACTGAAAAAAAATGACTGATGATTAGGAAAGTTGATATTTCCGAAATACATCATCATCTTTGGCTCGTTTATGTATTGGAGAAGTGTCCGGCAAAAGAGACCGGCTAATGATTGATTTTATCTCTTTATATTAATTAAATTAGATTCTATTATTATAAAATTTTATCTTTTGCTATTATTTTGGCACAATATTGCAAAACTTTTAAGTCCAAATAATATGGAGCTTTTGCATAGCTTATTGCGACCATCGATCACAATATTTTTTAATCTGACACAAAAATCAAGGTCAAACTTATTTATAAGACAGATGCCCTCAGCTGTTATAATTCAATATGAGAAATTGACCATTTTGAATGCAATTTTATTTAATTTTTCCTCTTTTTGTTTAAAATTGACCCATTATTCAATTTTTCTGTAGCACACCAGCTAATTAGTCACATTGACCAAACTCAGAGCCCCACCCCATCAATGTACACAGTTCTCTTATGTATAATAGAACACCACACCTTAATCATTGCAGCTCCAATTTCATAACTGAACTACATGAGTCAAAGCATAACTACACACACGTTGCAGAGTCGCACGCCCGACGCGAAATTTTATAAGCTACAATTTATCTATCCAACATTTTTCATTTGAAAATCCACCCAAAATGTACAAATAGCGTATGCTCGTATAAATATAAAAGTGAAAAATTGTATGTTGTGAAAATCAAACATGAAACATACGAGCATATATACATAATTGTGGAGTGTATTAAAGCGGCCGCTGCTGCTGCCGGTATTTATCGCAAGCTCTCTCGCGAGTCGCGGTGAAATGCACGCAATGTACGCGCTTAAACCGGGATAGGCGCGCTGCGATTAATCTGCTCTGATCATTTACATTGCGGGGTATTAGTACACACCCGTCACCGGGCATAATTTTAACGGGCAACTGCAATTAGCTGCACGTAACTTTCCTTACCTTAGCTGTGTGGTATGAAGATGGAACCAATAAATCTAGCCATGAGCAAAGTTCGATCATCATCAGAGCATCCCGTTAGAGAAGCCATAAACTGTGCTAAGAGCACAAAACTCAGCCAATCATTGGGTAAGCCCAACGTGAAAGGAGTATTGGGCAAAATGCGTCTTTGATCGATTACGATCGCCTTGCTGTGACACATAATGGCCCGCGGCTTCTCAAGTTGGTTGCGAGCTGACTTAACCGCAGCCAGTTAGTCAGACAAGAAGCAAAACAAATTTCTGGTAAATGAATGGACTCAGAAACATATAAATAATGCTGCCAAAATGTTGATGGCACTGGCTTCTCTTAATTATTATTCGGCAACTTTTCGTGTCCATATGTACAAAGGGAGACTTGGATGTCTTCATGCATGTAAACCCGGCGCTTCTATAGAATTGCTCAAACCCATCGACATATAGTTATTATTGCCGCATTGTACTCTTTCAACATCTTCTCGCGTATATGTACATCAAATATCAACATGTACCACGAGTACATGCATTCACACGATCCACACGATTATAAAGTTGTTCAACGAGACCAAATGAGGAAACAGAAATTAATAGTAAATGGCAGAGTAAAAAGTGTACTTTTACGAAAAGCAGAAATTGTTAGATTATACGAAATATTGGTAACGAATCAATTGCACTTTCAATTTAACGTGTGCGAAGTCGCAGAAGTATGACTGCATATGTTATATCTTTTAATTTTTCATTTACATGTGCCATGTGCGCCCCTCAATGGATGGCATTAGCTGGCTGGGCTGCTAAAGAGCGTGTGGCAATCACAGAATGCGTGCATACTGCATATGTGTACACTGGTCGGCGATGTCGTTAATCTTGCACAGCACATGTGATAAGCTGTCAATAAACCATGATCGAGTCAGTGAACTCGAGCTTGTAATGCGCCATTCGTGTTGCAATTGGGAGATAATGGCTTCATGAAGCCGAATGGTGGTTTTATTGTGGATGCAATAGACATTTTATTGATAAAATATTGGATGACTTTCTGTTGACATGCATTTTGTGTGTTTACAATGTTTCGAAATTGGTCTTTTTTTATCAGTAAAGAACAAAATTCAATGTTGCACAAGTCACTCGAAAAATTACTTCCCAACTAATGTTGTCGCAGAAGTTCAAAATCAGTCAATCACAAAGGTTTTCCTTCCAAGACAGCAAGCAGCTTATTAACAGCGAAAATAATGTGGAAACAAGTAAATATTTATGTTATTAATCGGATAACGGATCTCTTCAAATATCACTGGGCGAACGCTAATAAACCAACCAATCCGTGACAAAACGGCCTTAAGGGTCAACCAGCTCGTTAGTTTCAATTATCCAGCCGCCAACTGATTCTTTTGCTCTTTTATTGTTCTGCCTCCCCGACAGAAAGCATTTTGTTTGTGCCAACACAATACACAATAATGGACAAAGGATTTAATGTGGGAATTATGGCAACTGCATAAACATATATATTTGTTATTAAATTTAATTAAAATGCCAAATGCAGCGCGGCCACAACGACGCCGAGATCGATTCTCGAACGGCAGCCGCGCTAGGTGGCAAATTGTGGCTACCACATTTTCAGCTGCATTATGCTAATCAAATATGAGGGAATTATTGCAACATGCTCGTTTAAATCACCCAATGTCCACGAGCGTGCAATTTAAATTCGGTTAAGTAATAACCAGTAGCGCACTGCAGTCTGCACTTTTTAACCTGTTGCTGCAGTTAGCAACTTCATAGATTCTAAGCGATGTGACGCGACAACTGCAAGCCAACCGCTTTAGGTTGCGCGAGCGCATTTTTAGTAACGCAATAGCACTGCTGCACCAATGTTGCACAAATGACCAAATTTATACAAAGCTAGTATTTAAATTGCAGTGCCCGCGCATGTGTTGTGTGTGTTAATTAAATTCAAAACTATATATCAGAAAATTAGAAAAAATTTGACCCCATGACAATGTCTCGAATCTCTACATCTCCTTCCCGACAGCGTCTTATGCACAAAAAAAGGAGCAATCTTGGAAACAAATCTAGTTATGTGTCATTACTTTGCAGACGCAAGTTTCACTAAGATTTGATTTACTCAATACTTATGAATTGAATAATGTGTGTTGCAAAATATAAGTGCCCCACAAAGCGCGGCCATATATGCCCATATGCTCTATACGCACGCCTCGCACTATCTATCAACCTTTTGCTACAATATTCGCGTTTTATTCATTTACGGGTTCAAAGTTACGAAACGCACACACGCCTTGGCAATTATTGCGGCTAACTATTGCGGATTTCGTATAAATTTTGCGTATATTGACAAATTTATAAAACGCCAATGAATCAAAGTGGCGGCTCGCAGTTTCGATCGAGCTGATTTAGGTTTCTGCACGCCTCGCCGCCTGGACTGATTCAAAGATAATGCATTGAATTATTGGTGGAAATGTTGCGGTAATTCGCAATGTACAGCTTTTGAAGTGGCTTATGCTTAAACGTTTCTCTCAGAAGTTTCTTAACTGAATTGTAGAATTATTGTGCTTTCTTAGTGGACTAAGTCAGTATTCAAATATGTAAACAATTTATGTAACGATTACAAAAGTAACAAAGCTTTTATTTTCGTCGAATTAAAACATATGGGAAATTAGCTTGCAACAAAAGTCGTGAAATCGATTACACCATGCGTGCATCGTGACTCTACTAACTTCCACACGTCCCAACAATCACGCATGTGCATTTATTAGCGCAAAAACTAAGTAAGTAGTTATATGGAGACGCAAAGGAAAGACGTTCATTATAACGATAGAGTAACGAGTGATGGTGCCCAGGAGAAAAACAAGCAGCCAAACATTCTTTCCGTGTGGTGCAACGTTGCGATAATTTATTTTTTGTCGAAAATAGATTAACTTGGCGTCTTACAAACAGTGAAAAGTTTAAGAATAACCGCTTTTTACATTGGCCAATTTCGTGCTTGACACACGCTGAGTAAGATTTCATGGGGCGAGCTGTCACAATGCGGTAGCAGCGGCTCTATGTCTACAGTATAAATAAATATATGTTTAATGAAATGACACATATTATTATATAAATAATAAACGCACAAGCCCGCCAACAAACTGGCGCAATTGCCATGAGAGATCGCGCAATCAGGCAGACACAATTAGCGCAGTTTAGTCGAACAATTAAATGTTATGTTGGAGGAGGTTGGCGGCGATTTTTTTTTGTCTGCGTCTTGGGTGCGTATGAGAAACTGTTAATCGCAAGGAGAAATATGACTTGGGGCAGTTATTACGTTTGATCGCCACTGCAGCAGCCGACGCAAACGGCACATTCATATATAATAGTTTTCGCGAATTGCGTGAAATGTCAATGATTAGACGCAATTTACTGCAGCAGCTGACTGAATGGTGCATGCTTATACAATATACATATCGAGCTAGGCAGCGTTTTCATATTTTATGTTGCATGCGACTGTCATACGTGCTTTCAAGTATTGATTGATAAGGCGCTTTTGCGCAAATGCACTTTAACTGCTCGCATTTTGTGCAATGTATCAGTTTCATTTTGAAATGAAGGAGTGCCCAAAACAGCGTGACTATTGGCTTGATCACTCCCACCGTGAAATGTCCTTAATTAGTACTTAAATTGAAAGATGTCATAAATCCCGCATAAAAATGAGGAAGTGAATGCGTGACGAACTTAGTCCCACGAGTACAATTCAGGCAAAGTAGCCACAATCTATATGCCCAATTTAAGATTGTCCGTTACAACATCTATTTTATGACAGATGCTCAAGATGTATTGCATATTGTATTTAATTAAATTTGCTAAACTTTTTGATGGATTTGTTGCTTAATTTGTCGTATTAGTGCCAATTTTTGTTAATGGATCGCATATACATTTCTTCACCTTCAAAACCTCCTACCCGGCGCTTTGTCACAAACAGCCCTGAGAGGTGTGTCCAATTATTAACATAAACATTTGGATCGTAAAGCAAAATCAAATTTGCATTCGACAAGTATTCAAATTTCCATTTTTCAATTGAAGCCGAAAAAAAAATTGTTCCAACAAGAAAAAAAAAAAACCCGTGGACAAAGTTTCAGCAATGTCTTATCAACCTCCGAAAGCACATAAATCCTTTCTAAATGTTCACCTTCAACAACGTGGTTGCATTTGCCGTGAAAATTGCCATGTCCAACAACAATTTCTGGCATGTATTCAATGCAAGTATGCGCGCCATCATTAATATGCGATCATTTTTAATACACCATAAGAGACGACAATAAGAGAGAGAAAAAAACCGAGGCGAATTAGCAAATGGAACCATTAAAAATGTTCGAAATATTTACACAAAACCAGGCAACGGCAAATGAATATGGAATATTTTGAAATCGCCTGATATTTTGTTAAAGCAGACACAATCGTAATGAATCTTAAGACGTTGAGGGAGTTGTGAAAAACTTTACATTCGCTTTGTTTTAATGGCTAGCATTTGTGCTTGATTAGAAGAAAATGTGAGGTATGAAAAGGGTATGCCAAAAGGTGAATTTTCAATTAGCTGCCATGGATCAGCCATTTTGTCTGTAAGCTGTCAATGTTCGTATAGAAATTAATAAATTGTTAGAAAAACATATATAAATGGTAAAAGAAAACATGTTGCAATTTTTCTATGCGCCTCTAATTTTATAACTATACCGAACCGATGATGATAATTTATGAGTGAAGGTGTTTTTAATTGGAAATGATGAAAACCATAATTATATGTTATTTGGTATGTATTAAAAGTGTTTTCTCAGCTTTATATGAGGTTTTCTTACATTAGTGGTTGCGCGAGATCTCAATCAAATTATACCACCATGAAAAAGTGTTATATTTCAGACATAAGTTGCGCGGTTAATATATGATTAACAGCCAAATGAACTGCCCACATTAGATGCATGCGGTATATTCTTAATTGAAGTAGCCAGTGATGAGATTTATTACATGCTTATGGTCAAATCTGGTGAAACATTCAGCGCAGAAAATTTTCAGTTGATTTTCTTTTTTCCATTCAAATAGAATCTGTTACAAGATGATATTTATGATAAATGTAGCCATTCAACCACAAAATCCCGTTTGATGAAAATCTTTCAGCTGCACAATGAAGCCAACGCTTTTCCAATTGAATTGAAGTTGTCTGATATGCCATCATTAATTTTCTAAATGAACCTGTGCCCTATACGCAGACAATTAAAGGACAGCGCGACAGTCAACATAATTGATCGGTTGCTCGTACGATCATAAATCAACCATCAAAAATATCGCACAATACCAAAGATCGCGATCGATGCCGCAATATAGTGCAACGCAATAGGCGCAGCACACGATCGACCGGACATTGATGCTGATTTCCTCATTATACCCTTCCCTAGCATACATACAGCATAAAAGAGCGCAGTGTCAATGCACATTCAATGCTGCTATTATTTCATTGAGGCGCAACACCGTTAATAAAATCGAAACGATCAAGATTCGCGTACAGCGATACAAATCACGGCACCCACCGCTCTCCACGCTGTCCTCGTCCTCCTCGCGTCCCGGCCATTTGTTTCAGTGCATGTTGACATAAACACATATTTCTCATTCGGCGTGATTTCACCGCGGAAAAGCTCTCGCTGACGCGGCCTGACCAATTGCCATGCGGCGTAGAGTTAATAAATTGAGACTCAGACGTGATCGAGGTATATTGCGCGCCCAGTCACATATGTCACCAAGTCATATAATTCAATAAGAACAGATAATCTCAATACATACGGCTGACTTTTATTTATTTAACGTAACAATTTTATTCGGTGCCTGGCTCTCGCCCCTTGCTGCTGCGATCATTTTCGCATAAATCGATCGCGATCGCGAGTTGATCCATTGTATGAGGGCAGGGTGTCGTTTATTATGCTTCATATAGCCAACGTGCAGTGTGCAACATTTGCGACAGTCGCAAGCTCATATCATATTATTATTATGTCTCTGCGTGCACTGCCCAACGCGAGTATCTGCAGACACGCATGCAATGTGTCTCATGTGCACATTATATTCGCGTCTAGGTTGGCTAATCGTGTACAGAATAAACTGAGTACAATATTTCCATGCGGCAGTAACGAGTGAAAACAAATGAATTTAAATGTGGCCACACCGCGCCCAACCGCATTTTTACGAAATGCTGCGGTTACAAGATCGCACAGCCCAAACGTACCGTACGCGAATCGCGATATAGGTGAGATCGTTCTGTTCCACAGCGATCGCGGCTGGCGCAAAAATTGCGATCTTGCGCACTCTTGGCGCAGTACAATGTGTCTGCATATGTGTTTGCCAGTGTGTTTACAAACCGCGATCTCCTCCGCTCAATATTTATTGTTGGTGGCGCTGCGCTGTAAATGTTGCGATCGCGCGCGCCTGTCGGCAAACGTGGAATTGTTGTATGCTCGTATATGCAGTGTGTGCAATCACGAATTGCCAAATCTTGGGCATAGTTACGGCTTGTACTTTGTGGAATAGCGCAGGACTGGTCTGATGGTGCCACAGCCAGAAAGAGACCACAGAAAGGCCGAAAATACAGCTCTTACGCGATTATGAAAACTTATTCGGCAATTTATTTGGAGGCAGTTTTGTTATTATCGTAATGGAGGCGTTTTTGTGTTAACACAATACGCTAATTATTTAGCAAAATATGCGCCGAATAAGAGATCTGAGCGTCTTATCATGTTTTTGCCAAGAGCAATCTTTGAATAAATTATCAGTTCGCCAGCCTAATCACTGCTAATTTGTTGGAGTTTGTATTTAATTTGCCATGATGTTTATGCTAATTTTCTTGCAAAAAGAACGCGGCTTGTGAAATATCTCAAACTATTGGACTAAATGAGTAAAACATCAACTTTGTTGCGTTTACTATTTATTAATTTACCAACAAATAATTGGATCAAACACTAAACTTGACTAAACAAACATATTCGGCGTCACCACTTGGCATCCGTGCCAACGTTTTGATGCAATAACTTAGAATTTCAACTTGAATTGCACCAATCCTGCACCGAAACTTGCAAAAGAACCTGACAAGCGACATCACACGCCAAACAAAGATACGAGATGGCGACAAGAGACATAGCCGCAAACGAGACGACAACATCACAGATGACATCGCACTTCCAATTAGTACATACAGTAATGAAGCAAGAAAAATAACATTGAAGCACGTGTCATTGTGTCACTACCTCTTACCTATAAGTACAATTATAGCAAACGTGTTAGGAAATTAATGCTCGGCAATGCTGTCATCTGCTTTTATCCTCAGAAACTCTCTCTGGCTCATCATTAACTTACGGAATTCCTCATGTAATTGCTGTACAACATATGACTGCCACTACAATGGCTTATTATATGTACTTTGTAAAAATCTAATAAAGATTACTGCAAATAGGCACGTACGGCAGAATTAAATATAAAAGGCATAAATAAACGGTTGTCGGCGGCACCCACTTTTTCCTGCTGGATGTCACGCGAAATTTCACGACATATGCGACATACTACCCGTTTGCAAACACTTGCTGACTTTTCCCTATCTCATTTTCTCCATCACATACGGTTTCGCGACTTGGTAATTATGTTGGGCACAAACGTCGCGGGCACAGGTCGAAAATTGGGCGCGCGAATTTTAATGAATAACGCCAAGTTTTTTTCCTAACAAATATAGCAAATGCTTATGGTTACAGTTCGCGTGCGGCAATTTAGATTTTGTGTAATATACGTGTTTATGCTTTAATGTTTAGCCAGATGAAAAACATGTCCACTGAATTGCACGTGATTTTTTTACCTGAAAGTTTCCGTAAAATAGGGAAGAAATTGCACTAAACTGTAATCTGATTATCTTAGACGTGGTTTATTTAATTAATAGCGGTTGTATGCCATGGTTTTTGTTGTTGGCGAGTTAATCAATTAATTATGACTTATGAGTCGCATGTTAATGTGACACGAACGAGATTTCTTTTGATATAAGAGTAAAATTTTGAGTTTTATTCAATTACTTGTAAGTTAATTGACTTTAAAAGTTTGTCGGAAAATTATGGATATACCCACACTCCACATTAGGCGCACACACATGGCCAGCGACAAAAATATCTATCGAGATTTTATTGTTTATTTATCAGAGGCGACTTCGTCTTCGTAATTACCCAATAATTGCGCCGGTTTTTAGGCTTTAAAAAGTTCGCAATAAACAAAGAAAATAAAGATCACATCGTCTGTGTCTCCCCGGAGTATCGTGGGATGGCGCACAAAAATTGAAAGACAAATCTCTTTGGTAATACTAGTACGTGTATACATTGTTGGGTAACTTCATACACCGAGCAGGCGAAAAGATTAATTACAAATTCGTCGTATAAGCGGGCAGGCGAAAAAAAAAACTTACTAGTTCAGTCTGAACGATGAAATATTATAGCTCGCTTATTGAAATCATTGTTGTGGCGCAATTTTTAAAATCCCAGTTTAAGTTTGCTGTGTACGAGCTTCGGCGTTTTATTCTTTACATCACTTTCTTTCGCGGTACTTCGGTATTTGATTTGAAATATAATCGTGCAACAAAGGAGTTGCAATGGCAGCTGTTTCGTAGCACACAAACCCATACAGTGGGATTTTTGACGGCGAAATTTAAAGTCACACATATGCATGACGCCGCGCCGCTGCAGGCGTCAATGTAATTACAACGGTTTGTGCAGAATAGCCAAAATTGCAACCAAAAAACGCTTGTGTGCATGATAATCTTGCAAGAGATTGTGGCAAAGTGATGAGAGAAATCCGACAGTTTATTACCGTTATTGATCTTCAATTCATTATGCTTTGAGCAACTTCGATCTCTTTAAAAAGTGCGTGCCAACAGATGAAGTATGACACATGAGATGAGTGAAAGTGGAAGAAAGCCTCTCCTCTGGTATAATCGTGGAGAAATGTGTATTGAGCAATTTTTAATGAGATGTTTTGTGTCTGTTGCAATTTCATTTGAATAATCAATTTTTGTTCATTAATCATAATAACCGAGTGTAATTTATGAGTAAAAAAGTAAAAGTTATGACGATTGCAGATAAGAAACGCTAAACCAAAGAACGTGGTGTTTTGTTTGAAGTAAGTTAAACTAACAGTCGCACAATGTGAAATGAGACGATCTCTTGAATCAATTGTCCTTAACCACTGCTGTTGCACTTTACATGAAAACAACTACGCTAACTAAGTCACGTTCAACTGCATAAACTTTGCAATAAAATGTTTAATATTGTTTAAAAAATATGCATAATATGCGGCAACTGCGGTTTTCCCCGATAACCCCTCGACTTTTTGCTAAAAAGAGCCGTGATCCTTAAGCTACATGCAAAGACAGCATGTACACTGTACAGCCATTGTTATTAAAAGAGGAAAAAAACAACCACTTGACTCAATGTCACTTGAATCTTAAGTATTCGTACATGTAAATACTAAACCGCGACGTATATTTGCAGTCACTCAACAGAATAACAATTCATCTGCACGCTGCCTCGTTTGTGCATACTCGTCTCGATTACTAAGTTAATGGGGCGCGTTTGTTGCATTCTGCTGCACTCCCCAGTCAAATCCAAAACAGTATTGCAAGCAATCTGCTTCTGTTCTCAATGCAACGCGGAGACGACATTCTTTGCAATTGCTTTGCAATGAACGTCAACTGGTTGTGATTCATTTTGTAATTTATTTACTGGCTCTGCATCAGAATCGTGAAATTTTCGCTTTATCGTTCAATGACTCACAGACAAAACATTTTTGCCTCAACTCGACAGTATTCGACAGTGAAAAAAAAAAACATTAACATGTAAATCTGAAGACGATCAGACTACCAAGGACATATTTGATTAAATTTCTTTCTAAGAATGAGCTGCATTTTCCTATGAAACTAACTATATCTTATTTTTACAGAACACAACTGCGATTGGAAAGCCTTGAGGACGCTATTGTGTTGGAGCAACCTGAACAGGACATGCTTCAAGATAAACGTGGCTGTCCCGCGTACGTGTCCCCGGAAATACTGAGAGCGAATACTCCGTACTCGGGCAAGGCGGCTGATATGTGGTCGCTCGGCGTCATTCTGTACACCATGCTGGTCGGAAGGTAATACATGCACGCATTTTTAAAAAACATCCAACCACCTGCTTTGCTGTGGGCCACCCTTTAAACTTTAAGGAAATGCACAAGAGTGTTTTCTTGAAATGTCAGTATAATGATAGAACGCCGGCGGGCATCCAGACGACATATGGTGAATACGTTACGTGCGTGTAGTTTTATGTAGGACCAGTTTTGCTTTGTGGAGACTCATATTGAGATAGGGGTAAAATGTGCTGCAAGAGGTTTCCCTTTCATGAACTTGATTGTAAGCCTCATAAATGCCAGCATGGGGACAAGACGAATGTTGCACATTGCACTTTATTTTTCGGGTGACACAAGGTGCCGGTTGATTGCACTTGTTGCTGATGGCATCTCAGAATGTTTGTGTTTGCATTGAATTATATTATTTTGAGATAGTAATTTGAGTAATTGGCAAATTTGTTTCAAAACTTGTGGTTAGTTTGTCTTCAAGGAGATTTTTTTTTACATACCACCTGCCACTTAAATTGGCATTTTTAAGATATAAGCCTTTTACTCCAAGCAGAAAACAAAATATTACAATTAGTTTGAACGTTAAGGTTTGAGTTAAAACACCGATATTTATAACAAAAAAACCCAAAACAAATCTTCGTTGCATCTGTCTGGCTACAAACTACTTCGAAAAGTTTAAAATGTTCCCCTTAATAGCATTTCGCCACTTGATCGCCCGAAAATTGGTTAGCTTCTGATATAATTAACTTACAAGCGTCGTTTCCAATCAATAATCCAGAAGAAAGACTTACTTCAGAAGATGGCATGTTTCATGGCTTCTTTTTTTAATCGTTTCTCGTTTCTGGGCATATTTTACCTTCTTTTGTGTTAGAAAAGGTGGCTGATTTTGGAATTCAGCAACGAATCCAGTACAAGAGTGAAGGACAATGAACAAAGAAGCTCAAAACAGAAACAGATCAGGGCATGAGATGTGCATCTGAAAAACCGAAATTCGGAAATGCACCTGCCGTCCTTTATTGCATTACTGTTTTCTTCTCGATGTTTTATTACCTCTTCTCATTGCCATCGCCATCGTCTATCAACATAACGTTACGACTTACGTTAATGCATATTCGTTTTTGGGGTCGCTTTTGTAAAAATGCTAATTTCACCTCATCTCGCGGTCAAGCCACCACCTGTTGTCATTTCTTATTATATTACTAAAAATAGTTAAATTCATAGTCACTTACCTATTGTTTTCTTTGTATTTTGCAGATATCCATTCAACGATTCCGAACATGCATCCCTTTTCGCCAAGATATCGCGTGGCCACTTCCTAGTGCCAGATTGTTTGACGCCGCGTGCCCGCTGCCTGATTCGTTCGCTGCTGCGTCGAGATCCCGACGAGCGTTTGGTTTGCGAAGACGTTTTAATCCATCCTTGGATAACAAGGGACGAGAGTCGAGAATATAAACTCTCAGATACTGACCAATGTGTTCCTGATCTCTCGCCGGCTGAGTTTTGACCCTGGAGGCATTTCGAGTGTGTTGAAGATTACGATAAAGATTGGAAATAGAAGCGTGAGGAAACAGGCGGCAGCGGCGCAAGGCGACCATATAGATCTCACACAAACACATACAAACAGCCGCTTAAGGGTGAAGAAATCACTTCAAAAATGTCGATATCTTATTTTTAGTCTTTTTGGGTTAAATCGAGTTAGCACATAGACATAAATTAATTTAATTTTGTTGTTTAATTGAAATTTGTTTTTATGATTAATTACGTGTAAATTATACTTAACGCAATTTCATTTTGAATTAATTTCTTCCTAAGCATAATACGATAGTTATGCATAAAAATAGCTTAAAATCCTATGTGGCCATCAGCTTAGTTATTACACATTTTTTTTTTACAAATTAAGCTTCCTTTCCGCATTTTATAAGACATAAAAAATCAGATCAGTGAAATTGTGCAATCAAACCCGATTCTTTAAAATAATTAGGATTCATTTGTACTTTTTTGTAAAATATTTTCATATCGTTTTTTGCAACAAGATATTTATATCTACAAAACACACAAATACATTATGACCTTTGAAAGACAGTTACAAAAAAGCTAAAATGATTAGAGACTGAACAAGGTGTGAACATAATAATTGTGGTCTGTCTTTCGTTATTAGTTATAAGCAATTTCTGTTGAAATTCCTTAAAATAATTTATATATGAACATGTATATAACTGCCATTTAATAGAACTTCTACGAAAAACCTATGTTAAACGTAAATGTCATTTTTTTTTCTAATTAAAGAAACGCTTTTTAGAATAAACAACTTTTTAATGGAATCAATTGTGCAGCCAATTTAACAAAATACGTTGTTAAACTCGTAATTACTAGTTAGCAAACATTATTCATCCGATTGTATTAAACACTATAACAATAATTCTTTTTAAAAACAAAATTCATTATTTATGTTAGTTATATTAAGAAAAAATTAAGAAAATAATAAATACAAGATATACGTTGTATCATAAATGAAATTACGCATTCTTTTAATTATCTTTTATGTACAGAACATTTTCAGATATTTTTATTATACGGAACGCCTATTCATCCAAATATGCGAACCAGACATAACAGGAAGTAATAAAGAACCACAGAATTCCTTACTCAAACAATTATTGCACATTAAAGACGAAGATATAATGATCCTGATATTTCGTTCTACAATTTGTTAATGAATTCTCAATCAAATAATTACTAACGCAATTTTTCGGTAATTGTGATACTAATTTATAAATGCAGAAGTAATTACTTATTCCATTCAACCAAATCGTCATAAATATTTTCAAATTGAAACCAACAATGCAACAAAAACGCCTAAATGTTGACTTCATCCATTCCCATTTTCTCTCCTTCAATCCTTATTCAATAAACCATTAAACAGAAGCAATTTTTTGTGAAAATCTGCAATCCATTAATTCCAGTGCGAAATGCAATTTGCAAGTTGTGTCCACACTTTAAACACAATGAAAAAATGCATTTGTATGCACATTTCAAGCTTTTTATTCAACTTGAGAGCTTTTAAAACATTTTTATTATTATATTATCAATTTTATAGAACGCGAACATTGGAGAAACACAAAAAACCTAATACTATGGTACAGAAATAAAGATTAAGAAATTTTTTTTGTTTTCTATTCAGCTTGCACTTCACGCGTTAAATTTTACACTTCGCCATTATTTTAAGAGTGCGACTGTAAATAAGCGGGAAATCATTTGACTTTTTGATATATTATATATAATATATATATAAGAAACAGCTGACTTAATTTCTTTACAATATTTTCATTGAGGTCTAGTACAATTTTAAGGATTTTTATAACTTACAGAATTGAAAAGCCACGCATATTTTGTATAAATTTAAGAAAATAAACAATTTACACTTTTAATTGTATTGATTAAAATAAGTTTTTCTGTATAAGAATAAAAATATCAAACATATAAGTCTGTGATTTGAAATACTCTAGTACAGAATTATAGAATAAATTACTCATATATATATAAAAACTTGACGACTTCGTTGAGTTTATTCTTATTGTCAAGTTTTGTTTTTACTTTACAAACGAGTTGAATTAATATTATAAAATATAAACACACTCATTTATCCGCGAAAAAAAATTAATAATAATATCCAATAAAATAATGACTGAAGATTGGACGTATTACCTTTACATAACATTGACTCTGCTGCCGGTGTACTTGGCGTTCCATTTGATAGAATGGTTTGGTTGGGAACTGTTTGTCAACAACTGACATCAAGATTGATAATAAAACTCAATAATTGTTTTTATTGAAATTAATATTTAAAAGTAAGTGCCTTTTTACTGTTTATTTTACCTTAAACGTGCCAAACTAATTGCTCTATAATTTTTAGGTTATACAATTTGTCGTCATCCCCCTGAACTGGAAGCTGCATTGCAAATACGTTGTGAATGGAAGTGTTAATAAAATGTGCTCTAAATATATGATGAACGTGTTTGATTGGAAAATAAGATTTTCAAGCGAATCCACTAAGTGAGTTGACCGAAGGAAAATGGGATCGAACTGTCATGCAACGTTCTTTGTCCAACATGATGGAGCGACGCTTAAACATGATTTCCCTTTCGAGAGAATATCGATTGTTCATCAGTTCCTGTTTGACAGCCTCTGCTTCATTAAGTCGCGCCCTCATCGCTGAGACTCCGTCCTGAATGGAGCCCACTTCGTCAATTAGACCGACGTGAACTCGATCTCGGCAGTTATCAACATGTGGACGCTGGTTACGATTATCTAAGCGGGTTTGAACACACCTGGCCGGCTTATCCATGTCGAGAATAGCTTGGGCGAGTAGGTCAATGGTTTTTTCGGTTTCTGCTAGTCGTCGAAGGCACTGTAACGATGGTTAGTATTTGTAGTTGTCAGTAAATTCTAGCAAGTAATTTCATAAAAGTCTTAATTCAAAACTTACTGCCTCCAAATCAGCTTCAAGCCTTGATCTAGTTTCTTCCATGCAAGCAATTCTGTGTGAAAGAGCTTGTTCAACTGCATCCGCTTGAATCCTTAAATCACGAGATGCATTCATAAGAATTGTGTTTAATGTAGATCGTAGTTTTATCTGAGAAAGTACTGATAGTTATTTTTCATTTTGTTAAGAACAATTATTAATTACAGATTTTTGTCGGCAAATTTCTGAATTTTCACAATTTTTCTTTGAAAAACTCTGATAGTATTCTTCAGTGGATTGTCTAGAAAATGTTTACAATTATATATTCATATTAGAAAATATTGTAATAGAAAAAATACTCATTGGGTAGTCTAGTGGCTCCTGGCCTCATCATAGTCGTAGAAGAAGCATTATTTAGACCAACATTTACCGTCTCAATGGCAAGAGCTTCCTTTTTGTCACTCCAATCGAACTCCAACTGCTGACGGGCTTCTCTACTCGCGAGTTGCTGTGCCTCAATCTGTGCTAAGGTAGATGCAAAAACTGACTTAATATCCGCTATCAGACGCGCCTCTTTGCAGAGCTGATCTTCAGGTATGTCTTTAATCAATTCGGTCTCAGACCGAGTGGCCCGGATTTCAATGCATTCTTTGACTGAAAATTGTATTTTAGAATTTAATAGCCCATATTTGATTAAAGACCCAACCTATTGATTCGGGCAGCCTTAGCACACACATTGATCGCTTAAGTCTTGATCTCTGCCCTTCCATATCGGTGATTTCCTCAACAATAGCCTCAATCGCTCGTTCCAACAGCACTTTCCATTTGTCGATCTCTCGCGCCCTTGTCATTAGCCGGCCGGTACATGCGTTCTGAACTCTATCCGTGGTTGTAAACGTCTTGCTAACCGTATTCTTAGACTCTTGCTCAGTTCTTTGTCAGGAGAAAACAAAAATTTACTACAGACAAATCTACTTGGTTAATTTAAAACATTTACCGGACACTTTGTCCCACCACTTTTGTGCAACTGCTGAACATGTTCTGATTGTTTTGGGCCCATTCATCAGTGCTGTATCTGGTTATGGAGTATCGATTGACTGCTTGTCGGGTCCCAGTCTGGTCAGCCAATGGACTCCAATCAACGTGTTCGTTGGTGCACGGAACTGGGTTGTTGAAATTTATTAGACTTAAACATAAAGAATCATGATATACGCACCAGGACTCTGTAAAGGCGCACAGCCATCGAAGGGAATGCACGGCGGTTGTTGGTCAGATGGTTCATTGATTAAATACGCGTCCGTGTGGGTTAGCTGCAAGTCGGGAAGATTTAAAACTTAGCTGGGCAAGAAATTTGTTAATTAATAAAATTATTACATCTTGATGCCTGCGTAAGACTGTGTCAATTTGGCCTGGTTGGTAGTCTTCAGGTGCCTGAAAACAGATCAAAATAATTTGTGTGCCGTTCGCTATTGGTACATTAACACTTACTGGGCGGAATTCATTCTCGTATTCCGTTTCTGGACGTCCAGCTGCTTTAGAATCCATATTTTCAGCACAATTTTCAATATTTCTCGTATTTCTCTGCTCTATTTGATTTTTTTTAATGGCTAGAATTAAACTGTTTGGTTCCGTTGCCACTGGTTTTTTGTCGCCAATATTGGTTTATTGATTTTTGAATCCAGTTGTTCGGTACAACTCTTAAGTCATTTTATTAATCGGTAGATAATCGTATACAATAAAAGGACTATTTTTGGAAACATTTATTAATGCAAACGATCTTTAGTGACAATTAGAATTTCACGCAGACAGATTAAAATTTCAATTAACATAATTTAATCCGTAAAAGAATGGAGAAGTAAATGTAAACATCCTGCGTCATTGGCATTTTTAAATACAGAAATGACGACAAAGTCCGACTTTTAAAAACTGTCCATTTGCATACCATTTGATTCCTAACGACTTAATCTTCAGGAAAGAGTTTTTGTAAAGAAGAAGAAATTTTTCACAAATCTATATCTCTCTTGAGAGCCACAATTGTTGATACCGTTTTAAACAAACGTGCAGAATCCTTAACATTCAGGAGAACGAAATTGCATTTTAGGGGAAGTAATCAGTCAGAAAAGTTTTTCTATAAAATTCTCTTCGAAGAAGGAGACTATCATAAGCGCATGTGTAGAAGATGAGTGGTTAGAGGAAAGAAACATCTCTGAACTCTTATAAAAGCGGAAGCAATTGCATTTAGGGCACAGAAGTCTTCAACAAGTGGTTCAAATCAAAAGGGATTAAGAGTTAACTAGTGAAAATGTTAAAAGTATTTGCCTCGCTGTGTATCTTTGCAGTTCTGCAGTTTGTCGCTGGCATGGATTTGGAAAGAGAGACTCCTGTGATTATTGAAGGGCCGACCAAAGCTCCACTTGGATGTCACACCAGAATGTACACATACCGGGTCACACAAAGCGATTCAATGGGTAAGCGTTTTGTAATTTAAATTTTAGCCAATTTCTGGACAAAAATCTGTTAAGGTCGCGAGTGCTGGGACTTTGTGAGTGTGCGATCTTGCTGGGGTCGTTGCGATTCCAACGAAATTTCCGATTGGAGATTTCCTTACAAACGGTCTTACCATCCAGTGTGTGTGCACGCGGGTCGTGCTAAAGCTGTTGCGATCCTCCGCCATTGCGACCCGACTGTCGACAAAGAGGCCCAACGGTACGAGTACATGGAGGCGATTGCCTGCAACTGCCAAACTTGCTCCACTTCAGACACAAGCTGCGAGGCGCCGCACAACGTGCGCAGCGAATCTGCCGTTCGAGTGCTGGCCATCAATGGACCTGGTGCCCAGGAGCTAGATTATTAAAATTGTTGCAGTTGTAATTTTTTTTTCTGACAAAAAATTTTATCTATGAGAAACAAATATTATATTTTTTCGTAAAAATTCTAAGTGCGTGTAACATGTTATTGTAGAAAGTTAACAAATGGTGATTAAAACGATGTTCTGATGCAAAAAGTTGTTTTCTTCGAATTTTTTATTGTGTTAGTGATTCGCCTTTAACGTATTTTTTCCAAGCCTTTTTTTAATTTTAATTGCTTTTCAGAAATATTGGGATATAAAAATACTCTTTAGCAGGCTTTATGTCAGTCAGCATTAAATGTCCTTTGCACATACATGTATGAATGTATGAATGTTTCCTTTCTCACACAACCGTTTTAAAGTTCAAGTATAAATGTTAACTTTCGGTTACTCAGGAGGAGTTTATAAACTTCATGCCAATGCTAATATTTTAATCGTTTACAATTGAAAGATGCCTACTTTCTACAAATCGCACCATACAGTCATTGGATGTAATGGCTTTTAGAGGACGGTTGTCAATTTTGTGTGCCCCAAATAAAGTAAATTTTATGAAAAAAAAAGAAAGTAAACGCCGTCACCGGAAATTCTCAGTCTTCTTTATAAGACCTTGGTAACCGATTCTCGAAATGGCGATGTCAAATATGGCCGTTTAGTATTTGTGATTTGACGCCTCAGGACCGTTTTCTCTGGTGCCATTTGATTCAAGTTCTATTGTGTGCGGTTCGTATATTTATATTCACCTTTAATCTCGGTGTTTAATTAATAAGTATTATTTTATTGTTTTTTTTTTATATACCCAGTGAGTTTACTCATTGAGCTGCATTTTATTGGTAAAACCACAAATTCAAATGCGCAATTTCCACTACAACATTTTTGACGAAAAGGCAAACTTATCTAACAAATTATAACTATATTTGAACATTGCAATTTATTTAAATTTGAACACAACAGGGCACCACAAAGTTCTGAAATGCCTGTTATGACGCAGATTCTCTGGTCACGGATGTTTCCTTAGATTTTCGCTGCCACCACCTAGTTATGGTACGAACTAGGACGTAATTGTCTGTAATACTTCACTAACTAACTAAACTCACAACACTTTGTATGATTCACACATTTATCTTTATTTCTTCAAAATAACTTATGTTTTGTTACACCTTTTATATAAGCTTAATATAAATTTCTTTATAACTTTAAAACACAACTGGTCAAACACTTTCGAACTTCTTGTTACTTTTCAATTTACTAATTGAGGACGTACTCTCAATATGGATCTTGTATGATCTCTACAATCTCTATCAAAGAACTGGCCACGAATCTGAGT
>JANSTS010000004.1:7239-27741 GCA_026546915.1 Sylvicola fuscatus
AATTTTCCGGGTGGGTCAATCAAACTGTACTTTTAATTGCCATAAATATTTGTCTGGCACTCTTAAAACTTATTGCAGAAAATTTCGCATCTTTAACAATGCATGAAGAATATTTTATTTCAATCTCAATTATTTTTGTTTAGTTAAATTGACGTTTTTTCTGCATTATGTTGGCATCAATAATTGAAATATAAAATATAAATGGACAACCCGGTAAAAATTGATATTTAGCAGTACTTTTATGTAATTGAGTAAATCAATCAATGACACACCTTAATATAAATACCGCAGCTCTAGCCTTTGGGTAAATAATAAACATCACCGGATAAGTAATGACTATGGCTATTTAATAAATGAACGAATTGCTTTAATAAATCCGTTACAGAATTGTGAAATATGTTTTAATGTTTTATGTTTTACACTAAAAATAACAAACATGTAATTTGATCGTCAATTGGATACGCGAAAAGGTCAAAAATTGGCTATCGCGTGTACTTTAAGAATAAATGATATACTCGCCCAAAGTAGACGGAGATGTTTAAAGATCAAGGCATCAGTCAATCAAGATGCAGTGGCGGATTTCCTTATACGGGACGGAGTATCGTTACATCTAAAATTGTTTGTTTCTTCAAATGGTAATTAATAATGTTCCTGCCAATGACCATGAAGTAGCCGATAATATTATGCTGCACTTTGTATTTTTTTTTAGTACAAAAAAAAAAGTTAAGAAGATATTTAGTTCAAAAGCTCGAATTTGATCTTGAAGATCTTGAGCTCAATTCCGTAATTGTTTATTTGTGGCCTGAAGCATCTCAAATGTGTTTGCCCCGAAAATCGTCAAGAAACACTGTCAAGATCTCGCTCGATTATTACAAAAAAAAAAGTCTCTAATAATGAAGAAATATTTCTCGCATATCAGCTTTTAGTGAATACCTAGTTGTACAATGGTCATAAAATATTTTTTTACACTTTCTTCCGAGCGCTCTTCTTGTCAATCAGGCGCAGCACGGCCGACTTAAAAAACGTCTGAATGCCTCTACGACTATCGTGACCATCGTGACTTTGGATTTTCGTTAAGTAAAAAAAAAAAAGCTCAATTGTTTACTATGGCTATATACGAATATAGGGCTATTTATATTTCAGCCTTAACTTTAATGTCGATCTTATAAAGTTGTGGAGCCGCCTCGAAATAACGAAACAAAAAAATTAGGTTAAACGGTTCATTCTCAGTAATGGGAGATGTTGACGATTGGATACCAACGAGTTTAATGGTTCAACACAGCATGAAGGCGTCAGCCGCAAAAGCTCGATTTGAATAAAAAGTAAAAAACCCATCTGAAAGAAGGAACTGTATTGTTTATGAATTCTCATAACATGAATTTGCCTTGTTTGCGATTTCGTCATCTTCAGCCACACTAGAAGCTCATTTGTACAATATATTTGGAGCTTTAACAAAGATCACCTTTTATTCCATACGAACACGAGAATTGTTTGCGCATATGTTCAGTCCCATGTTACAAAATTCAACGCTGAATTCCCTCAATTCATCATTCATTTACTTAGCACTTAAAATTCAAATTGAATGTCGATTCTTAAGACGCTGGTGAATGTGATTAACTTCAATTTTATTGAATCATTAAAAAATGGCATCTACTGAACATTAACCATATCATCCCACACACAAGATGCACTTCAGTCATATATCATTTGATGAATGACCTTGCGAATTTCTACAATGTTTGTTTGGTGTCTTTGGCGACTAGACATTTACCCATGTTTGCAATAAAAAGAAAAATTAAAATGCAGATTTATGGCTCACAAGATAAAAATGGTATTCACAACTATAAGATGACGATAACGAGGAGCGGTTATGCCAATTATTGCAATGAATTTTGCTTGTTTTACCTGTACAGATGAATTTTTTTCACGATGAAAGTGCAACGAGAGTCGCGTCGCGACACGTGAAAGGCGGCTAGCAGGTGAAGGTTAACATTTTGTTATTTCATTCATATCATCACACGGATTTTAATGTTGTTATGAAATAAAATTGCTGCCAATTGTGAATAAATGACCAAAAGTCGCACTTTGTAATTGCATAAAAAGCTCATTGTCTATATAGTTTTTTAGTTGTAAAATATTTAAGTAGCATAATTATATTTAGTTGAATTCTTTTTTCGGATTGAGAAATTCTTGTGCCATTTTCTCTTGCTTTAAAATTTCAAAATTTAGCACTTCCATTTACTTTTAGTATTTTAAAATAATAAAAAACAATAATTAACATAAATTATACTTAAAGAAGAGAAAAACGACTCACTTTCTGGCCTGTTTTTGTTAAAGAATTAAGTAACAATATCATGATTTAAACATTATGCAGTGTAATTGTAAATAAAAGGTTGTAAAAAATAGCACCAAACATTCGAATTTCTTTATTATGCATCAACAACTTTCGTTTGACCGAAACAAGGATCGATATGTGTAATTTCTATTATACAATAAGTAGTTGCGATAGTTACTTAAATTGAAAGTTTTTACATCGTATTGTTAAGTGAAATACACAAGAAAGCAATAAAAATTTTAATTATTTTTTAAGTAATAGTTGTAAGAATAAGAATTGCTTGGATTTTTTTTATTTTCTTCCACAAACAGACGAATTAAGCAGCCTTAAACAATGAAGATTACATAACAGCAGCGTATATAAAATTTTATTGAGCATAGCTACTATATAATATAATTTCAACAATTTAAGCAAATAAATCATAAAAGCATACTCAAATCTTGAGTACTTGCGTATTTAATATGTAGTTCAAAATTCACATCATCAAATAAGAAAGTACATATTTAAGACACTTATGAGTGAGTTATGACTTATTCAGTTCAATTGGAATCCGTCTGAGAGTCTGCCTTCACGACTATAATTTACTTAAATTGCGAAGAGGCACTAAATTGGGAAAACAAACAAACTTCACTACCGAAGCGTGAAGACAACAAATCTTAAGATATATAAAGCACACGCATAAATATTATGCACGCATTTAGACAAAGAAAATCTCTATTTATCTGTATGTGGCCGTTGTCATAATAAGTATGCTACATGCTGTTTCAGTCGATTTTTTAAGCTTTCTTCTGGAATTTATCGGCCGCCTCAAGAAATCAGCGTAGCTTCCTCAAACCGCAAGAGTTGATTATAGTCATCGAGGAACATACATCTCTCCACTTCACGATTCACTACATTTTGTCATGGAAATCAAACGGTCGCCATGCTTGTACCACGTTTGATTGGAGGTCTGAACGGATATAATGGTGACTAATTAATTACAGGCAACTTTACTATCGACATGCATTTAATTTTTAATTATATCTTGCCGTTGCTGCATCAATGACGTTAGAAAATCTGCAGCATTAAATAATGAACCTTTTTCATGCACAGGGTAAGTTACTGAATAAAATTAAATTTAGCTTGTACAAAAAGCTATATTAAAAGTTAAAACTTTGGTTTAATTGTCTTCATGTCTTCATTGTGATTTTTTTTTATTTGAAATATAATTTGCAAAATACTTTTAATGATTGAATAAGTTTTCACCTGTCAAATAACAAAAAATCATTCAAAAATGTATAATCTTGTTTTCTTCTCCATGAGATTTCTTTGTCTCAAAAGTGTCACCCTGTATGAAAAACGTTTGACAAATAGTTTAATCAAACTCCTTTGTATATGAAAATCATTTCCTTGTACCATCACAAATAAATAGACATTTACTACATTTACTGCACTTATGCGGCGATGTATCTTACCAGTTTAAAAAAAAAATGAAAATAATAGCTATGATGAAATAAAGTAAGTGACTAACAAATTGTCAGTAAATTGACAACATTTTCCATTTATATCATAGTTAACAATGGAGCATATTTACATATAAGATATGCTTACAAAATACAATACAATGTGCCGCTCTGACTACAAAAAGTGAAATGAGAAACTATGCTTTAAAGTTTAACGTTTTGTACGTGCAAATGCGTTTATGATGCGATGCGTATTTTAAGCATACAAACAAGATTAATTAAAGCTCAAAAATGCTGAACTAAATTATGTACAATAAACAGCAAAAGCTCTCAATAGGAGCACAATTGGACAAGATGAAAAAGTGTCGGACGTTGAACTATGCGCAGACGCTGACCAAAATAGCCGGTTTTGTGCGCCAACTGATGAGTTAATCTACTATTTACTATTGAAATGAAAACAATGATAATTGATTGCCTAATTGCCGACAATATGCAGGTACAACCGGCTTTCGGCTATTCAGTTTTTAATGTTTTATGTTTACGTTTGTGCTTTGTAAATATCTTGTAGCAATTAAGTGGATACAGGAGATTAGGTTTGGCGAGCAATTACCGCATAACATAAGTGTAATAGTCCAAGAAACAAATTCATTCGAGACGTCTGGAGTGAAGTAATACGTTGAGTGTAAGTGAATGCAAATCATCATGCAAGATTTGTACTCATTTAAACTAATCGTTTCCATAAATACATTTGTTTCAAGAAACATATTCATTAAATAAAATTAATTATGTTTACAGTGAAGTTGTCACATTTGACAACAAAATTAGTTATCGGAAAAAAGGTTTAAGACAATTAATAATTCACCAAAATGACTCAATTTAGTTTCTCAATCTTTTTTTACAACAATTAACCTTAACGTCAATTAAGACCCACGAAAAAAATAAAGAGGCTTTTTTAAGACCACTTATAATTTACCAATAAAGCTGCAGTCATCGTGAGAAATTTGATTCAATAAAATGTAAGTTTGCCATTCATCTTGATGGTAAAATTTGAATGCAATCAAAGCACTCAAAAGCTCGCTATTGTCTTGTTGTTTTATAGTAAAATCATTTACAATTTCACACCTTAATTACCGCTATAAATACGCCCCAAACTGGGCTAATTCCCATGTAATAACCACTTCTACATCTCTTACAATAAAGCCACAAATCACAATGTCCACTCATACAGAAAATGATCAATGGTCGTTCAATGGGAAGTCAAAAAAGATCAAGACAGAAGAAATGAGCAGCGCCAAACGGCAGCACATTCGTGGCGCCAGTGGGAGGTCTCAATCACTTTCGATTGAACGAAAGTTCAAATTATGCAATCGCGAATGTTCATTAAAAGTCGTTTAAGGTTATTAATCGAAATCACGCATTGATGTGATCAAATCAACACATATTTAAAAGCTGAGAATGGGCTATGAATTGGAGCTTTTACATATTGAGTATAGCCATAATAGCAAAGCTCAGAAGCCACTTTGAAACATAAGAGGAAGGGCTCATGTTGAGCAATTCCAGTGGAATAAACGATGAAAATGAAAGCTATGTACAATGTACATGTAACTATAAGGTAAGCACTACACAGATGCATTATGTTTTATGCCGAATCGTCATATCATTAATTTTATGACTCATTAGCGTAATTTTTTATTGAATATAAAAGTTTTAACTCATTTAAATAACAGATTTTTTTGGTTGCCTTCGCTGTTTAGTTCCGGATGCCATTCAAAAATAAAAAATTGCAGCTGAAGAATTATTACGAAAGTACTGAAACTGTATGCATGACAATAATTCTTAATTATTTTGTATTCTAAAGCTTCCAATTATAATATAAAAAACACTTAAACGTGATTAATCTTCAATCACATGATGAATAACAATTGCGTTCGCTGATAGTCAACTATGTTATCATTGTTTCAATTGGAAGATATCCAAGTAAATTAGCAATTTACCAGCGAAAGTAATCATCATCGCAAGCATAATCGTATAAAGGAGTAATCAATCTTAAAACTGTTCAAGGTCAATGGCAATTAAAAGTAGTTACATATGCTCACGAGCACGATTTCAATTGCTCACTTCTAAAGCAATGAGACTGCAACATAAAAACACATTTTAAAATGTGTTTATTGTGCGAACTTAATGCGATTCTGATAAACTTATATGTTAAACATGTTGGGAAATTTTCTCAGCGTGGTATCACCATATAAACTCTTTATGCAATGTCTTCAATCATTCTGAGTTATGTAATTTTCTGTTTATATACAAACGGATTATTGCGGTAAATTTAAAGAAAATCATTACAATAGAATTGCACCTAAATCACAGATCTTTTAACAATATAACGAATGCCAAAGTATCATGTGATTGTTGCGATTTACAGACATGTTCAGGGATGATTCTCCGATAGAGAGTCGACCAACTTCAAAAGAGTCATTCATTATAATAGGAAATTAAATAAATTATTGGTTTGATTGATTTCCTTTATTGAAAAGTCTGACATTTGCATGAATCGATAAGTTTTTAAAATTATAGGGAAAATATCCGCACGAAGTCATTGTGCTACAAAAATTCGCCAAAGTCTTTGGATACCTACCGTCACACCTGGAGCGAAGTTGGACCCGGTTTTGAAGAGAAACTATTATCATGATTGCAGCACCAATGCAGGCGTCAATAGTGGAAGTGGATGGCAACAATTTCGCTAACAGAAATCCTGCTCAATGGTTAAGTTGTGAAATGCGACGAAAAGCCGATGCTGCTACAGCAAAGTGGAAACGTCAGAATGCAGAACATACAAAGTTGAAAGCACTCAAATTGCCACGTGCATTTATTTTGTCGCTCATATTAGATCGATCAAAGTGAAATTAAGGTAAATTTACAGGTTTTATGTCATTTATGCTGGACGTGAATTCGCTCGCTGGAGTTACAGAAAAAATTTAAAGTATCATCAAACAAAATCAAACTTTCTACCTGCAGTTAAAAGCACCGAAAGTCGTCCGGCTCAGTAAAAATGTTGGATGAAGGCGCCTTTTCCGTCTGCAGCGTCGATGTGTGGAGTCAATATGCAAATATTCTGGCGGAAATCTTCAAGTATCGGCTTTCCTTGCAAACAATTACGTATTTGTTCAAAGATCTCGATTTAAATGCTTTGTGTTTCTCACTTTGCTTTCTTTAGTATACTTAAAAAGTGATATGTCACAGACTTTAATTTATTTTATTTCCTTTCACTTTGATCTGCATTTTTAGCTTTTTTCAATTTGAATTGATTAAATAAACTGACTTTTATTTGATTAATCACTGCAATGGATCACAAAAAATGTTTATAATAATTTCGAAAATGTCAACAAAAGTCAAAATTGAACACCGCAACAACAGAGCAGTGCCAAAACTGGAGAGCTCAAACACTTCCAACCGCGAAGACAAACTGAATGGTATCGACTCAAAAGCTCAACTAAAACAACACAATTCTTTGTGGATGAAAGTTTGCAATATTTTTTTTAAATAAACAATTTACCACCACTCTTTTTGTTAAACCATTCTCCAGCCTCCAGCGGGTGTGAGTTGTGACGGTATTTATGTAGCGCCACAGCCAAAGTAGACAGCTGAGAGTCATTGCGCGTTTTGACAGTTAAAAGCGCTACAAATTCGATATTGGGTGATGATGGGTACCTTAAACCATAGCATAATATTTTTACAAGATAAAAACAAGTTTTACAATTTTATGTAAAATTTATTAAATATTAAAACAAATTAATAATTCAATTGAAACAAACGGTAAGTTATTGTGTACAATGATTTTTTGGTTTTTGAAGTTTTAAACGTTTTTGTCAGAAAATTTTGAAATATAACATAGTTTTGAAAAAACATTTTTGGATAAATATTTGAAGAATTTATAGCCTATTTAATTATTCAATTTATTTAATGCAGTTTTTATTTGATTAATAATTTTTAATAAGATCTGACAATTGTGAATGGGTGCAATTGGTAGTCGCTCAACTTATAGTTTATATATAACACAGAAATTGCGCAAAGATTTTCGAAATTGAGTGACCATTGTCGACTACAATTTCAATGATGAATACACGTTAGCATTAAAATCAAGATGAAATCATCATTTTGAGCGATGCTCTTGCTATCATTTACCACAAGTCTATTTAACTTTTTGAAAAATTTAAAGCGAAAGCCGTAATGATTAATGACACTGTCGCGATTCCTGAATGGCAGATGCCAATTTGCCAATCTGGTAGCGCACACAGCGGCGAGCAGATCATTGTGCCTCCATTAGTCGTGCTGGTCGGACACGTTCAAATGTTCTGAGCACAAATTCAAGCCACATAATCATGCACAAGTGAATACATTAAAAAAGTAAAGTGGCCAATTTGTAAGAATATGGTGAATTAATAAAGTGAAGCAACCAACGAGTGTGATTAAAATTCATTAAAGCGCTGAAAAAAAAATGTGTTGAAATCGTCAGTGGCCTAAAAAGTGCGTATACACCGAATTACATTGTCGTACAGTAGAGAGCTGTCTGTTATCACACTGCTGGAGGGATTGGTGTTATTGAGATTGGGTCCAACACACGTGCATCATATGAGCAGATTGTTACGAGGAAATTTCAATGATGAAAAAAGGTAGGAGCCCACAAAAACGACATGTAATCGCCGCAACGCCAAAGCGCTGCCATTTGTAAAGCAAAGGCATAAATCCCATCGACTAGCCGCTAGATTGTTCTGGTCGGGATGGATGTATTTTTGGAACCGTTTTCCATATAAATTGCATTGACGACATACGTGAGGCGCGATTTTGTCAATTTGTTTCACTTGCTGTGTCGTTGGAGAGACTCTAAAGTGTCACGAGGCAGATGTCGTGTTTAGCCGAAAGTGTCGTTTGTTTACATTTTTATTTTTAAACAGAAAATACCGTACAGCTGCCTCCAAGCGCGAACTCGTTAAATATAGTTTCTTGTTTATTGTTTCACTTCGGCGGTTTTTTGGGGCTCGTGTGGAGCTTGCGCGAACGCAATGGACACGCACCTACACAACAAGATAGCAGAGTAAAAAAAAAGGCACGTCTCCTGTAAACACTCGCACGTTATCTTCAGCATGTATTCAGTGAATCCACATATATCTAAATTACTCTAGGGGAGAACGGGGTGCACATATTTCTCAAAATCATATAAAGCTTATATTAAGAAACGCATTTCGTGATAAACATCGCGGCTAAATGATGTTTGCACAAGATTTATTTGACGCCCAGACGTTTTACAGTTTTCACTTTTCACTGCTGCGTCATGCCAGAAAAAATCTTGACATTGGAACATCGTAAGCCAAAAACTTGGAAGGAGGAAGCTGAATTATTGCACTTTACAAATGTTTTTGTTGAAACTTGTTTTCGCTTCACTTTAATAATAATGATGAAATATTTTGATGCAAATGAAAAAAAGAATTCATGGACATCGCGTTTTAACAAAAACTCACTCGTATAATTTACTGACAAATCCTTGAAGTTCCGGATTCCGATAAAGAAAGAAAACTTCCGTCTGTTTACGAATGCGACCACAAAGCCAATGACTCTTCTGATATGTCTAATTTCTTCGTTTCTTTATTTTTTAAAGATTGTATATGTTCAATTAAATATCATTGGCAAGACATTGTCTTTGCCATTTTGCTTGCCAATTCATTCAATTGTCCCAATTTCGGACAATGATGTGCTCACTTTTGAATGTTTGGATTTCATTGAACATTAAGACGCTGCTAAATATTTCTGCGAATAATTGTACTTAAATACGATATTTTAATGGCTTATTCCGACAAAATTAATTGTCAAATCACAAATATGATATATTCAAATTATTCCACTAATAAACAACGAAAGCGGTCAATTTGTCAACGATTCCTTGACGTAACTGCGATAGACTTTGCTCTAGTGCTAAATTCTCCATGAGACAATTCGTGTCGACTGACGATAACCTTTACCCTCAAACCAAACATCATTGCTGTGGCTTCACTGGATTGTGAATCTTTTAACTCTTGAAATCTGATAAATACCGCCTCACAGTAAACAACAACAACGAACAGCAAAAACAACAACACAACTTTAAGTGAAATGCATGAGCAAGCGTTTTACTGTTGCACTTCAATCCGCAGCGCCTGGTCACTTATGTCTGACGTAAGAGACATCGGTGTGCACCGATAAACCGGCTTTTCATTGAAATGGAAAATCCGTGAAATTTCTCAAATTATTTCTAGTCCACAAGGGAATAGCCAGAACCCAACGGCTGAAACTTAATTGAATTTCCGATCAAGTCATTGTTTCGAAGGTTGATACGGAATCAATTAAAAAAAAAAACGCCTTTGAGGTGAATGAAATTTTATTGCTTCGCGTTTAATACCGGAGCACAATCGTTGACCGTGGAGTGACAACAATTAAAGCGCAATTGTTAGACGATCACCTTGATGTAACAGCTGGTCGCTATTGCAGTACGATAATCTTGTGGCAGTAATTATAAGGTGTTGAGCTTAAAGCTTTTTCCATTGAAATTGATTTATCGTCTCAATTTGATTTGTTGCAATTAGAGTGGAGATTGTTTTGTAATTACGCCATTGCTCATAACGTCACTTTTGATCGCTATCTTATCGATTCAGCGGCTATTTCCACTGAGAATAGTCAACACAACAACTGATTGCCGCTGGTTTCTTAACAACAGCCCGCAATCCTCTAAGTACAACATTATCCCGATTCCCGACGGGTGAACGGTAAAATGAGAGACGTCTAGAGGTTGTGGCTGAGAAAATAGAGCGCACAAGTTTTAACAAACACACACAGCCGGTTTTCCAAGACGTTTTGCTGTGCGGATTTTTGTATTGTACCGGAATCGTTCTGTTGTGGCGCAACTTTGACGCAGTTGAAACCAAAATAAAAGCTCGTGCCAATCGTCCACGGCGAACAGAAAATTCGCGCCCAGTGTGTGCCATGGATTGAGTGTGAAAGTCGACTCACTATATGCACTGAATTCCTGTCGTGTGTGAATATCAGAGTGCCGTTAACAAGTTCTTTTACTGTTGTTTTTTGTTTTTGCTTTTTTTTATACAACATATATCAATATCGATTTGTTGAATCTTTTAATGAAACCGTTTTACAATAACAATAAAGCCTCGGCTTCTGTACTGATAACAAAAAATCTATAAACTGTCACAGTGTTGTCGTCGAAATGTCTGTACATCACCAAATCATCAAGTTACTGAAAGCTTGCCGTCGAAAATCAGGTTAATAACTCGCCATCAGATCTATAATTACTTTGCGTGTGGCAATTTCTTGGGCACTGGTGTTTCTTTGCTGTTTTTTCCTAACGTCCCAACGTTTGTCCTTCAAATGATCTGCAAAATGACACAAAGCCGCGTGTGCGTGTCAAATGTTTGGCTGTGACGCTGCTTTGCGCCATCAACCTCTAATAATAAAATCCTATTGAAATTGAAAGTTATTTATATGTAAGAAAATATTGTAAATCTTTTGAAATTAACTGTAAAACGTCTTTGTTTCGTAGATATTATCGTCGGTGATTCAGCAGCAGATGCACACAATCGTGCCGCAGCAACACCATGCCCATTGAGGGCGCCGCTGGTCGTCACCATCGTGGGACTACCATGTCGCGGAAAGTCAAAAGCCGCCCACAAAATAGCCCGCCATTTGTCGTGGACAGGTGAAAATGCCAAAGGTAAGAGGAAAACAAAAACAAAAACAAAAACACTACAAATTTACTGGAACAAAAGAGCTATCAAAAAAAAAAAATGGCAACCAATTTCCCAAGGAAAAGCGTTTGACATTGTGGAATTTAGGGGACATCCGGATTTGAACCGGGGACCTCTCGATCTGCAGTCGAATGCTCTACCACTGAGCTATATCCCCATTGATTCCTTCTCATGGAGTTATCATACTCTACTGGCTTCAAAACTCCCACACTTTTTAGTAATGGACTTGGATCCAATTACAATTTATTACATTTTTTGTGCGTCTTCATTTTTTTAATGTTAATGAATTTTTTATTTTTATTTGAGTGAATGAATGTTTCATTCGTTGTTGTGCGTATTCCACGATAAAATTACAGTCATGCGCACATGTTGTCCAGCACGATTTCCTCGCACTTGGTGTATCGAGGAAAGTGTGGGGGAGGAGAGTTTTGTTCTAAATGCTGAACGTGCACAAGCTGATTTGACACTAAGTGGGGATATAGCTCAGTGGTAGAGCATTCGACTGCAGATCGAGAGGTCCCCGGTTCAAATCCGGGTGTCCCCTCAAGAATCCTTTTTTTATGGTTGCCTCTAGCTTAACATCCCAATTGATTCTAAATGTCTCTTTTTATACTCATTATTGGTGTTGCATCTGATGTCATTCATATATTAAAACTATTTTTTAAATGTTTAATTTTTTTACTCCTTTTATTAAATATTAAAGAAAACATATTTTCTTTTTGAAAACACTTAAAATCTACAATTAAGTTTATATTTCTGTAAATTGGTTATTTATTTTCATGTGCAAATTGGTCAAAAAAATTTAGTTGTTTATTGACAAGAAAAATGTTCTTACAAAAAAAGAACATATGTTAACAATTGTTTCCATCCAGTTTATTTAAACATAACCATTATTTATTTTCATATAAATTATTGTTAATTTTTACTGCATTTTAAATTTTTAACGATTTTTCCCCCTAATTTAACACCAAGACAAAGACTCCTTTTTGAATGCAAAAGGTATTTTCAAAATCTTATTCATTACTGCCAGTAACTTGAAATGTTTGGACTTAAGAACATTCGTTTAACTTCATGTGTGTCTTACCAACACTTTACATTGTCTAAATAAATATGTTTATCTCTGAAAATTTCAGGTTACTAACCACTTTGATTGGAATAAATTCTTTTATTAACAAGTCTCTCTTAGAGAGATCTTACACTTATTTGTAAAGCTATAAAGATATCTTTCCACTTACACCTAACTTATTGTTTAATAATTATGTTCTATTTTTATGGCTAGACTTGTGTATTTAGCTGTGACAATATTTAATCAAACGTCTTTCCATTTCGTGAACAGTTTTTACGACTGAAGACAACGTCACTAAAGAAACACTTCAAGAAATCCTTCAGTGGTTCCTGCAGAGCGGCAACGTTGCCGTAAGTATTTTATAATCACACAATTCAATTTCAACTTTAACATTCAAATAATTAATACTGACTCTATTCGCCTGTAGATTGTTGATGGCCTCCACCTGACCCGTTCATCGCGTCAATTAATTAACGAATTCTGTACGGCGGGCGTTTACCACCATCTCACAGTCGAGTTCACCTGCAACGAGAAGAGCTACACCGACAACTTTCGAGACACCGTCTGTTACTACGAGAGAAATAAAGACTCAACCATTGATTGGGCGCAGCATTTTGCCGACAAAGAAAAACACTACAGTTCCATATATGAGCCGTGCACCTTTGCTGACGGCCCACTCATAACGGTGTTCAACAGTGAAGATCCGCTGGTGCACTCGGTGACGGCGCGTGGCGTACAGGGCGCTCTACAGACTGCCATTTTGGGTGTGCTGAGCAGTCCTTTGATACGCGACCAGATCTTCTACTTCAGCCGCCATGGTGAATCAGAGTACAACATTTTGGGACGCATCGGCGGTGATGCTGATCTATCGCCGCGCGGCCGGTTCTATGCTGATTTGTTGACGCGGACATTGTGCGGCAACAGTGCCGACGCTAGCTTAGCGACACGATTGCCACGACCACGACTCATCTGGACGTCAGAGCTGCAGCGTACGGTGAACACAGCGCTGAACGTGCCGGGACATCGGGCTGCCCTCAAGGAGCTTAACGAAATTGATGCTGTAAGCTTCTGTTAATTCTTTATTTATATTTTGGCGGCAAATTAAGTTTTAAAGCATGATTTTGCACATCTACAACGGAGGGCATCTGTGAGGGGCTCACCTACGAAGAGATCCAACAGCGATTTCCGCAGGAGTTTGCGTGGCGCGATCAAGACAAACTGAAGTATCGGTATCCGCACGGTGAGTCTTATTTGGATCTGTTGCAGCGTGTGGATGGCGTGATCCAAGGGCTGCTCACCAACACTGAAGTTTTGGTAATCTCACATCAGGCGGTGCTGCGATGCATCATGGCCTATTTTAAGGGCACCAAGCCAGGTAATGAATTTTTTATTTATGCTAATCTTAGTTCATTTAAGACGGTGATGTATGAAATCTGTATTGGCGGGACTTTTCTTTAATATTGACTCAAATGTTCGCAGATGAAGTCCCATACATTAATGTGCCACTTCACACTTTATTGGTTGTGCGCTCCAGCGGATATAATTACGATGTTGAGACGATTCCGCTCAATGTGGACTGTGTTGACACGTATCGTGTTCAGCCAAAGGTATATTTAATTTCTTTTATTAGTTATTAATTAGCAATCATTTAACGCCATTTTTTGTTCCAGAATTGTTCACCAGAGAGAACTGATGCTGACGCTCTCAACACCGTGCCCGCCCACTTTGATGAACTCATACCACAAATTATTAATTAGATTTGGATTTATTTCATCAAATTCACTTATTTAAGTTTTATCAGTTAGCATAACGAGTCAATTATAGCCTCAACCACTTTTGATATTGTTTCGTTTTATATTTTGTACAAACGTCTTGAACGTTTGTTTTAATTTTTTGTTGCTTCACAAAAACATTTTAAGTTTAAACAATTTTTTAAGGAAAGAATTCGATGCACCAAACATTTTTTTGAAAGAAAATCACAGGGGCACAAAGCATTTGTTTTTTGATAGCGGTTAGTTAAGTAGTTGGTTAGTCTTGGTAATTATCCAAATAAATTAGTTATTGCACAAATTATACAGCTTAATTTTGAGGATACTTAACACTGCCACTTGAAAAAAAAAGAACCGACACATTTACCATAAATAACCGGCAGCCAATGCGCCTCTGCATTACAATATTTGACTAATGATGACTAACTGCAATTAAAAAAGTGAATATTTACCATAAAAAATATGTGATAAAATACGTCAATCGACGTATCGATTTTCTTATCAACCTGCATTCGGAATAAATGTAAATTGCAGCGCCATAAAAACGCATTTGTGCTGCCATAATCATTTAATTCACTACCGAAAATCTATTTAAACGTGTTAAACCCCTGTATTTAGGCATGCTTAATGCGTTATGTTTTTTTTTTGTTTAAATAAACATTAAAATTATTGAAGTTAAATTTATGTTATAGAAATTTGTAGAAGATCCGATCTACATAAAAACGTATTTACCATTGTATTTTATATACACTCATTTTGACATTGTTTGTTATCTACACAGTTTATATATTTTATGATAATTAATTGATTCTTGTATAAAAAAAATTGTTAGAAACCTTGAAAAACTATCCTACTTAAATATTAAAATTGTTTTTTTAATGTCTTCCTAAACATTTTATTATTGTTTTACAATTAAGGCGTTTAAAGTTAATTAAATCATTGGCTTATCGCGTATGAATTTTTTCTGCAAGTTTGTTGTATGGAAAACATATATTGTACCTAGTTTACACTGACAATTATGTAGACAAATAATTGTATTGGATTTTAAATGTATAAATAAAGCAATTATGATATAAATTCTATGTGTCTTACGGCTAATGTCTTTTCGGTGAAATCTAATTCTAATTTACTTTTTAAAGATGCTCATGATGATCATGCGAGTATTAGTTAACGAGAAAATACTATTTTTATATGTTAATGAGTGACTCTTTTTGAGTTTTGTCAACGGACGTTCTATAAATAATTGGTTTTACTGGAAAAATCAGGATTTAATGAAGCTGAGGAGGTCTATTTCGGAATATACAAGGAGCTCTCTTCTTAACTAATTACCATTTTTTTCTCATTTTTCAAATCCTAACAGAAATATAGACAAAATTATCTTCTTACAAATAAGCAATTAGGGAAAATATTATCTTAAAATAAAAATGATTCTCTATATCTCTCAGAAAAAAACGTGTTTATTAGTTTTCCTTAAAAAAACTGTAGGTTTACTGTTTTTAAGTGTTATTTCCACCATTCTTTGGAATCCATAAAGATTTGTAGATTTCAAGAAGTCTTGCAAAAACGATGAACAATAGAAAAAAAACGTTTAATTTTTTGCCTCAAGATTCAATAATTAAATATAAAAATAGAATCACCTTCCGAATCCTAGTGACTTACCAATTTCTTAAAATGAAGAATAATCCTTGAGAATTGAAAACTCCGCAAATTAGTACATTTAAACAACTTTATTTGCCTTTTTAACAATTAATGCATATTAATATGTTGAAATTGATGGATGTCGTTTAAAACTATCCCTGATCAGGATGATCGAGCGCCTGAACAGTTTTCGTACGCTCAATTAATACATGTAATGCTTTTAAACATCATATTTAAGAATACACAAATATAAGATACTGTTGGGATCATATAACGTAGCTGATACTCATCCTCATCTACCAATGCTAACACTTTTTCATAGTTTTAATGAGATAAGTTTACACTCCTTACAGCCTACAGCAAACAAACTCGAGCGTAAAGATAGTTGTATTTGTATTTTTTGTTTTGTTTTTATTTATTGTTTATGTAATGTTATAAGGATATTATAAGAGAAGATGAATAGTTTCCACTCGAGTAATTTAATCCTTGGTTTGGATGTACTTGATGAGGTCGATGACACGGTTGGAGTAGCCGTACTCGTTGTCGTACCATGAGATGAGTTTCACAAATGTGTCCGACAATTGGATACCGGCAGAGGCATCGAAGATCGATGAGTGGTTGTCACCAATGAAATCAGATGAGACGACATCCTCGTCGGTGTAAGCCAAGATTCCCTTCATTGGGCCCTCGGCGGCAGCCTTAACCTTGGCGCAGATATCAGCGTACTTGGCACCCTTGGTCAAGCGCACAGTCAAATCAACAACGGACACGTTGGCGACTGGCACACGGAAAGCCATACCAGTGAGTTTGCCGTTCAAGTCGGGAATGACCTTGCCGACAGCCTTGGCGGCGCCAGTGGAAGCTGGAATGATGTTTTGGCCGGCACCACGACCGTCACGCCACAACTTGCCAGATGGGCCATCAACAGTCTTCTGTGTGGCGGTGGTGGCGTGCACGGTGGTCATCAGACCCTCAGCAATGCCGAAGTTGTCGTGGATGACCTTGGCCAATGGGGCCAAGCAGTTGGTGGTGCACGAGGCATTCGAGATGACCTTGTACGATGGATCGTAAGCCTCCAAGTTGACGCCGCAGACGAACATTGGTGCGTCAGCGGATGGTGCAGAGATGATGACCTTCTTGGCGCCACCGTTCAAATGGGCGGATGCCTTGTCGATGGTGGTGAACACACCGGTGGACTCAACGACGTATTCAGCGCCGGCGCTGCCCCACTTGATGTCCTTGGGGTCACGCTCGTTGAAGACGGCGATCTTGTTGCCGTTGACGACGAGGTGGCCGTCCTGGGAGGTGACGGTTCCCTTGAAGCGTCCGTGTGTGGAATCATATTTGAACAAGTAGATCATGTAGTCCAAGCCGATGAAGGGATCGTTGATGGCAACGACGGTGGCGCCCTTCTCGACGGCGGCACGCAACACCAAGCGACCGATGCGGCCAAATCCGTTAATTCCGATCTTCGACATTTTGCTTCAAGTTTTGAGTATGGACTGCCTGCGGGACAAACAATAAAATTAGTCTTCTGCAATACAAAGTTCACGGTTGGGGGGCTCGAATGTTGAGATTGTAAAGAAAACACAAGTGCTTGGTGATAACGAGGAAAATATAGGTTTGACCTCTGTGCGACCTTATCTTTTCGGCAATGATGGACTGATTGTATTTTGTTTGGCTCGCTGTGATTTAATTGATTTTGTTTTTAATCTTTTGGCAAACCGGTGATAACCGAAGCCTGAATGACATGTTAATGTAAGCAAGTTAAAATTAGATGGCAAAATTTTGATCTTGACAACATTTTAATGTCTGAACGACTAAAGATTCTGATTTTTTTTTAAATTAAATTTTTTACTATTATATTCTAAATTTTAACGAAAAAATATTATTTACTTTTTTGAGAATTTAATGATTGAAAATTTTACACAGGAGTTTGAGAAAAAAAATTAGCTGAAGAAGGAGCATGTGCAGAGTAGAATTTTCTGTTATGTAACTAAGACGCCTTTGTGAACCACTTTCTGTGCCAATTTTAATTCAAAAACTCAGGTTTTGTATGAAATTTATACTATTTTATGGAAGCAAATTAAAACCTGCTTGGAAATCTACATTTTATTGTGTCAACTGATAGCACACGCCACGCACCAACACATCTGAAACTGGCGCGTCTGGGGCACGTCTCTTGGACCGTTGTTCAGAGGACAAAAAATACGCGAATTCTACACGCGGCACATTTCAATAAAATTGGAATTCACTAAAACTGCATTAATTAACGAGAAAATGCCATAGTTGATTGGAAAATGTGGCAAACTATGAAAAGGAATCATCTTGTTGGCTTATGATGTGCCGTTATTCACGCCTATCACAGTTTTAGTACGACAAGGTCAAAAAAGGTCAAACGTATTGAAAATATTTTCCACCAGACTTTTTTCCGGCGTTTTTGTTGCGCCACGTTGTAATTCACTATGTCAATCAAATAAGAAGATTCAAAAGATTTGATTAATATTTCTGAAGCAATTTCAGATTTTTCGCTTCTCACACAAAATTTTCTATAAAGACAATTCAAAATGGGTGCGTTTCACAACTCATTCAATCGCGGTAAATTAATAGAAAAGAAAACAAATAATTTGCACACTTTTTGTAATCACTTGTGGACACAACTACTAATTGGAATGAAGAAAATTAAATGTGGAAAAATGTTTTATGGAAATAATTGGATATTGGAGGAAAGGTTTGTAAAAAAGTGGTCTACTCACTTCAAAGAGGAAACTTGTTCTGGTTTAATTTCGCGATGCGTTCCTTTCGGCTGCTACAATACCAGTGTCATTCCAAGGGCAAAAGTTTTATTATAAAGCTGCGAGAGCCGCGGGAGAGACAACCATGACGTCACGGATCTGTGGTGAACACATTGACAGATGTTTCAATGTGTGAATGGGATTTTTGTTGGAAATCGACTGTTACTTATGTTGATATGCGCGGTTTTAATCGTATGAGTTGATTCATTGGATAGCCTGTAATTTCTCTCATAATTATGAAATTCAATATGAATTAATGGTAATTGAGTTTAGCCAAAAATTATAATTATTAAGATATCAATTAATAAACATTCTTATAAGAAACATTGTTGTATGGCTTTAAAATTTAGATGTAGATGATAAGACGAGATTGGTGTTGGTGAATATTTTTAGAACCGTTTCCCTATATCATGGTATTGATCTTTTTATTTACTTCTTTATCATTTTAAGTAGAGTAGTATTTCGGATACTAATAAATAAAAAAAGAAATGTTTTCTTTTCATATCTGTTCTTAATTTTATTGGAAGTTTTTTTTATTTTATTTAGGAAAATATGATATTAATTTAAGTTTATAGTTTTGCTTAAACATTTTAATTACTGAAAAAAACATTTATTTAGCAGAAAAATTACATATTTTGAAAGTATTTGATACATTTGTCAATTATTCGAATGGTTTACATGTAAAATGTGCATCCCTAAAATTGCGATAGGGAAGAAATGTAATTGTTTTCTTATCAATTAAGGCATATAAGTCTCCAAGCCTGCGTATTTTAAAGAATCAAAACATTATAGCGCATGATTACTACCACCAGTAAACTAAAGAGAGTGGAATATGTGACATATGTGCATATGGAATCAAATAAAAGTAAAATTAGAATTGTCCTAGGCAAAAGCGACATTTCGATTGCATTTTCAATGATAGTGAAAGTTGAAATATGCATCAAGCAAATCGCTTGCCAATTTAAAACAATATTACATGACTTCTTATTATGCGATGCCAAACAAATAAGGGTATAGCGTCTTGCAAAGTGTCTTATGTGACATGTCTAGGGCGTAAAATTTCTCTTTCTATGTATTGATTGCGAATCCTTTTGCTCGATATGACCCGGGAAATAAAGGAGAAAGTGTTACGTAAGAATTTTCTGTTCTTACGTTTAATTATTGTTATTTTATTATTGCACAAAGATGCATTTCATTTAAATATTCTTTTCACTAATAAATAAATCTTGTCGGACAACGGCACATGTTATGTGGGCGACTTTTGGTGGAAAAAACACATGTCTCATTGACATTGACTTGATATTGCGGCAGACGAAGTTTTTTAGCAATCAGCGGCTTGAAGACATATTACAACATTGTTGTCCGTTATTTCAAGGGTAATAGTGCGTTTAAAAACTATGACGATTAAATCACATGAGTGAGTGAGCCACATAAGTTTTTGTATTTTCATTCTGGCAACGACTGTAAATTAAGTCAAGATGTTGATTGATTTCAAAACAAATTGACGCGGTGAACTTTCCCATTTATATTTTACTAAAAGATTAAACTTTAGATTGGTCATATTCTTGATAAGATAATCAGTTTTGAATTTGTAAATATTTACTATGATTCTAAAAAAATATTATTATGTAAATACGCAGTTTAATGACGTTATAGAATAGAGACGTCAA
>JANSTS010000004.1:40622-62403 GCA_026546915.1 Sylvicola fuscatus
TTAAATTGCATTAAATTCAATTTAAGAAATGCGTTTTTATCGACTACAAGTAATGATTGCATTTAAGTGTCATTATTTGGTGTAGTTTTCATTCATTTATCATTTAAATAAAATTTCTTTGAAAAATAGTTCTTATTTACAATCTTGCTGCGATGAATTATTCATATCCAAAGAGCGGACTCTCTGGAATCGGTAGCAGTGATCATGAGGATTCCAAAAAGTCTGTATTTTCCAGGAATACGTCGGCCTCAAACGAAATGCGAGTGTCACCGCCCAACAAGGACTCGGTGTCTTCATCCATGTGACGGATTGGATAGTTTATGCCATCACCAATGCTAGAGCAAATTGTTTTTTTATTTGATTGATTTGTGTGGCAGAAATGAGTTTTAATGAATGAACTTAATTTATTACAGTTTGTGTCGTGAAATTTATTGTTTAATACCAACAAAAAAAAATTTTATAATTACGATAAAAAATATAATCAACAAAACTACTTCTATGTACAAATATCAGTTCATAAGTTCCAATCTTGATTAAATCAGATTATTTTTTTTTATTTACATTTAATTTTTAAAAGATACACAATTATATAAACAATTTATCTAAAGTTAACTAAATAGCTTTAGACACAATCTGCAATGCATTTTCATGAAAGGAATGAAACAATAATAATAAACTACAAAAAAGCGGTTTTTTTTAAACTTGACAGAATAACTAAATTAATTAAAAATAATTGCATTCAATATAACATACAAATAACCTTTCCAATAAACTAAAAATTTTGGCAAATTAAAAACAGCAAATATTTTTACAATTAATTTACCTTCCGATTGATTTTATTTTTCTTATTAAACATTAAAATAAAAACATAAAATTCGTGTATATAAATATTTTATTTTTATAACTATCACTTAATATAAACTACATTCTAAAATCCAATAACATTTGTTGAATTAATGTCAAGTCAGCGCTAATTGCTACATTCAAATATAAACAAGCACAAAAATAAGATTTGAAACGGCTTAGTCATTTTCTGCGAATTGAGGATGACATGGTAGGATGATTCTAAATATTATTACTTCCCTTACTTCTGTATAAAAATGTATCTATAAAAATACCCAACATAACAATAAGCTTTTACAAAATGATTATGTTTTTGAGTGAATACTAAAATTCGTTGCATTTTACTATAAAAAATACAGATCATCTTGCTGATTACTCCAGTTCAAAATGGATTGATGTAAAAATTTCACTAAAGTACAGCAAAAGAAATTTTATTATAATTCATATTGTAACATTGTTTTTACAGTGACGTTTAAAACCGGCTTAAATTTTGATTTAACTAAAATCTAACCAACCGGTTTTGTAGTTGATAAATGTAACGAAATAAAAAAAAATTAGAAATTTATGTAATTTAAACCAGTTTTCGTCAATGTAATTTAAGATTTTAAGGTGTAAAAAACCGTTAAAAAAAGGTGAATGTTAATATTTGAAAAAAAATCACATTAAATACTTTAGTAGTTGAAACCTGTTAATTATAATTTAATAATTTACGTCAAATTTTATATTGTCCATTTTTAATTATTATATAATTATTAGTAATAATTTAGTCTGAAACTGGATTAGAAATCAATACATTTAAATGGAAACTGAATTGAATTGTTTCTTAATAAATGACAACAAAAAGCTAAATCTTAAAAAAATTGCGCATTTTTTTGACATTTAGCGAAATTACGGACGGCTCAACTGTGCATTTAATTCTTACGTTTTATCTTCAAAATGTATGCAGTTTAATATAAATAATTAAACAATATTGCTATAAAAATTGTAGAATTTTTTATGTTAAATTTAATTTTATCTAGTTATTTTCTTATAAAAATAAATATAAATATATTTTAAATGTTTAAATGTGTGTTTAATAAAATAAAGATTATTTGTAACACCGCAACTTTAAATTCATATATTCAATTTACTTGGAAATAAATAATATTTATTAAATTCAATCATGAGATATGTAATTTTTCTTATATACTGGGACAATGCATGAATTTAATGATCTACCGTGAAATTGTTGCATAACAATGCGCCAAATCTACAGTTCTAGCATCTTAATGAATTGAAAACATATTAATTCGGCCATTCTTTTTTCTTTTCAATAGAAAGAATAAGCAAGCAACCTATCAAAATCACATTAAATGTTACCGTTACATAGGTAAACCTAATTAAAAATGGAGAGCGATCGAATAAATTTTGTTTTTTTGTTGGAATTAAAATGATTTGAACAAATATAGAGCTAAGTGTTAAAGAAAACAAACAAATCAGACAAATATAAGTGCCGAGCGATGCTTAAGAAGCATTCACATCAACTTATTCTCGGCGTCTAGGCAATTCTTATCGGATGCTGTATCATTTGGCATTGTTATCGCAATACTATAGCCATTGTTAGTGACAGGATTTAAATCAACAGTTTCAAATTCTTTACTGCTGTCGTCTAACCTTGTTGCTGTCGCCCCCATCGACTCATAGTTCGCCGGCAGGTGAGCGGGCGCTAGTGGATACTCCAAACCGTCACCCAAACTAAAAAGGTCGTGTTTAAAAATTCGTTGTGCATTTCTGTTTGGCTTTTGTTGTTGATTAATTTAAAAAAAAACTTGTTTATCAGTGAATGGATGCGTCTTTAAGATACATCACATGTTATCACAAAGATGCTTAAACTAGTTTTAGTTGAAGTAATTTGGTTAGGAAAACTGTGTTCACATCTCAAAAATTTGATTGAAACGACCCTTATCAAATGACGTCATTTCCATCAACATAAGAAAATCTTAAAAATTCTAGTGCGTTTTTAATTTGCCAAAAATTATAGGAAAAAAACATTAAGGAAAGTCATGCTCAAATCTAAAGCTAAAAACACAAAGAGGCCGGTGAGATAAAAGCGACAAACAAATTACCTTGTGAACACTGGCAGTGGCCAAGTTTTCTTTTCATCTCCAAACACCTCCTGGAAGTTGTTGTAGTGGCCGAGATTGTAGCCGTTCTTATCGGCGCCACCGATCCGGAAAATCGGAGCGCGAAACGTTTCTGAAACATAAATATTTGTCTGTCAACTCAACATTTATTGAACCAACCAAAATACACTCACCCAATGTTGTGCGATTGACAGATACCAAATAGACGTGATATCCGAACAAGCTGACCAAACTGACCGCAAACATGGCCGACACAAAGAACAGAAACAGAATATGGAATCGTCCCATGCCGCCCTGAAGTTCACCCTTGAATGAGCAAAAGTGAACACAATTAGCAAACGGGTATCTGCCAGCTGTGGCGCTTGTTGGATTATTGGGTTACCTCCCAGAACATGATAAAGTATCGCAACGACGTTGACGCCACGTAGATGCAGTAGAGCAGAGCGTACGCCAAAAACAGAACAAAATATTTGTAGTTGGTGAAATTGACACAGTTGTTCACCCACGGACAGTGGTGGTCCATTTTGAGGACGCATACACCGCACACGCTGCAGTGATGCGTCCGGTCTGGCTTCACGATTTGGCATTTGTCGCAAAAGCGAACAGCGCCATTTATTGTTCTGGGAAATGACAAATGTTTTAGAATGGCTGGGATTGTTTATATCGTAACTTACCGGTTGTTTATGGGTAAATCCCGGGCAAATACTTCAAGGATACGCTTTTGAGCTTCTTGATTTTCTGCACGACCCAGTTTTTCTAATTCACTGCGAGGCAAACGGTACTAAAACAAAAAAAAACAATTATTAAAGAAGTGTTTTTGTTTAAGAAAATTAACACCAATTTTTGTTTGCTTTATGTCAACATCTTATATACTTAATCGAACTTAAGTCATGAGATTATTAAAATACGACTCATCACAATGCTACGTTTAGATCTGTCATGAAAGTCAATACTCGCGCGCGTCTTCTTATCAGTCAACAGTGGTGACTAACAGATAAGATATGACTCCCTAAAAGAAAAATAAATTAAGGAGTGGAGATTTATTAGCATACCTTCGCTGGAACTAGACCGATTGGAGTGAAAACTGTTTGCCAATACGCCCAAGCAAACATTGCGAAAACGATGTGATAGAAGAACAAGTAGAGGATCCGTTCGAAGACATTCTCCACGGACACTGCAATAAATTAAAAATAATTGTATCTTCACCCTGACCATAGCATATCCTTTATGAAGCGGATTGGAACTTACGGAAGCACAACTGGACAATGTAAGCATAGTAGGACCAAACGATTATGGCCACAATGAACAGCACTGGAATCCATTTGATAGCCCGGACGCATAGCGCACATGGACTACTCTTTTGGCTATCATAATTTCCAGTCATTGACATTGCAATCTACTCAAACTTTAAATTAACTTAAAAAGAAAACAAGGTAAAGACGCACTCGCACAAGTTCAACTGCACCAACTGCCGTGGCCCTATATCCGCAAATCAAAATTGTATTACGAACTCAAATGTTCTGACATTTTGGAAATGGACGCCGCGTTTCACTAAAATCTTATATTTGCTATCATAATACAATTGGGAAATTGAAGTACAAATGTTCTTTGTTGATTGGAAGTGGCTAGGGAAAACAAGAGATCATCAACCCGCGTTAAAGGTAATATTTCAACTACAATATTTTTCTTTTTAATTTAATTTTTTTTGTGACACCAATTATTTTTTTGACATATGTCAGAATTCTAATTGGCTGAATCCTGACTAATCGATGTCGATGAGTCCGATAAGTGCGACTGGTGGCGGTACCGTACCGTATGCGATATCTATTGACTGTCACCCACAAGATTTGAGGTGTTGTTATTGATATATTATCGGCGCTTGCGCACGATAATTGATTTTAATTGTTAAAGAAAAATAAATACAATTTTTTCAAGACTTCAAGACACTTCCAAACTTGATGACGGTAGTTTGTTAAGGTATTTCGTGGACAAATTTTGATAAATCAATCTTAACAATCATGGCCAAGTAAGTTACAAGCTAAGATTAAATGGATTCAGGTGATAAAGCGGTAATTTACAACTTGTTTGCAGAGAAATGATGATTGTCTTCATGTATGACACTGAGCACTGTCAGGATGAGGCGGATGATCCCGTGGACGCCGTACTTTATTTTCATCCCAGCTGGGTGTCAGACACTCAGAAGTTATCTCTATGTGGCCAGCTAATGGGAACTGCACATTTCTTGAAGGAAACTTTCGCTAGGCCCAAATCAATTGGTCTGCAGAGTGGAAAATTTATACTTAAAGAATTTGGACGATTTTTATTGGTAAATATTTGAACAAACATTTTGACATTTTTTAAAATCTTTTCAATTTCCAGGCAATAGGGACTGATAGAAATATTGCACAATCTGTGCTGGAGCATCGTGCTGATTTGCTAGAGTCATTTATTAAGTTTTTTCACAAAGACATTCAAACCATTTATGATCAATTTAGTGTTAATGGACAATACAAGAACCTGAAAGAAAAGCTGTACCACATATTTGAGACCTACCTGCCGATTCTTCAACACAATGGCAACATTTTTCAGACAATGCCAATTTCTAGGCTACCCAAAAGTGCAAGTTCCATTTTCTTGGAGTCAATGCAAACACTTCAGAGTTGTCAGCAAACGAAAGGAATTCTTGGAGGAGTGATTCTCTACCATAACAAGTATTTATTCCCTGGAATTTGGTGATTAATAAAAATGTATTAAAACAATTTATTTTTTAGAGTTATATCAACTCAATTGTGTCCAAAATTGACGACTAATTTAGTTTTGACGGATCCATATCGAATTAAAACAACTGCCGAAATAATTCCAGTTGATTTTCATGTTCCTTTTGGATGTACCTTGATAGCTGTTTACATTCCATTAAAAGAGTATCGGAAACTAAGCGCTGACGCTACACGCGCACAAACGGCTTTCAGTCAGGCGTCAGCTTCAATTGTTCCGTTTCAATTCAAGCGTAAAATGAAACGAGACAAATCCATCATATTCAGCCACATTCCAGAGGAAGGTGTACCAGAAGTTGAATTTCGACAGGTGTTAAACCGACCCACCCACTTGCCACTTCGTTTAAAGAATATTGCTTCGAAAGATCTGCCCGAAAGTGGATTTGGTTCAATCAATTTTGATGAAAATGACAGCTATCCTGAATTTATTGGAAAAACTAGTGTTTGCTCAACACCAATGACTGAGAATAAAGTACTTCATGCTGCTGTTCTGTCGATTTGCGTTAATCCAGAGGATAATCAACCGGCTAAGCCTGATTCTACTAATACGAAATTCCCAGACATTGACATTACTAAGAGTGTGACCAATTTTTTGTCCAACTCATTGAAAAACAGTCAAGAGACGCGTCGAAACTCAATGAATGATCTAAACAAGGCTATTAATCGATTTTCCAAGCACTTTTCTCTAAAATCATTTGGTTTGCAAAGTTTGGGACCAAGATCAGACATTGTTGACGGCTGTTACGACGAAGAGGATGAAATGATAGATGACAACGAACGAACCATCTACTCAACAATCACTGACCCGTATTATCCAGTATTTAACAGCGAAGGAGCTCCCATTTCCAAATGTCTGTTTCAAGAGATATTTGAGGCTAAAGTCACAGAAGTTGGTGCAGACCCAGTAAACGACGCTGAACTAGAGGTTGCTGCAATTGCAATTGAGGCAAAGGAGGATGACAATTTAAGCGCTGGCGATAACATCATTCCAATAGAAAATATCAAAGAGAAGGTTGAGGTACATACTCCATCAACAAGTAATCGACGGGCTCTTAGTTTACCGCTCAAGTCACTAACACACGATAATATGGACGGCCTTGGAAATGTTCAGGACAAACCATCAGGAAGCAACATGTTTGATTCACCGGCGCGTCGCAAAAAGTTGAATGGCATCCAGTTGACACCGCTCATGTCAAAGTTAACAATTTTGGCCATGGATGAGGATCGTTCTGGTGGATTTTCAAATTGGGATACAACGCCAGCGTGTGAGACACCTTGTGAACCAAGAATGACAAAACGTACGTCTTCATTGAAGCCGGAGGACATTGTCGAAGTGGGTGATGACGTTCTGCAGAAGGTCGAGCTGTTTGTGTGTGGTCAACAAAATATGACGCTAATGCTTGTTCTGGAAGATGGATCAGCGCAAAAGAAAGAACTTGTGCAATCAATGGTTAGTTACCTAACCATTTACCATTTCAACCAATTGTTCGAGATTGTTCTTTTTTTATTCCAGTTCGAAACATGCGTCTCCAGACTTTCAAAAATTGAGACAAATCTCAATCAATCGTTCAATATCAATATCGACAGCGCCAAAAACGACGGCCAGTACAGCTTCATTAGCTTAGATCCAAACTGGGGAACTCTTCAACGAGGTGGACCATGGGCGCCATCTGATCTCCATTTAGTAGAGGCGATACGCCACGATTTTGAGGTTAACGAAGATATGACAGATTTGGTTTTAAGGTAATATGAGGTTTTCCGGATCATTGAGTTTGCGAATTTATTACCGTTTCATTTTTACAGAACTCAAGAATCTGTGCTGTATGGTTCCCAATACGGTAAATCCAATGTGTTCTACAAGCAAACAGCTCAACCACAAGTGGGAATTCCTCCACCGGCCGATGTCATGGGAACGTGTCCGTTGTACGCGAAGCGAAGGCTGGAACGCGATCATTCCATTATATTGTTGTAAAATGTGTAAATTTATTTTTTTTTACGCCAAATTTTTATGACCTTGACTCTTAGACAAAAATGTGCCAATTCCAAGTACTTATTTGTACAGTTTACTGCTTAATTTAGTTAGATTATTTAATTTTAGTTTGTTCCAATTATTTGTCATAGACAAGAAGGTACTCTTTGATTAAAATATTGGCCTTGAGGCTTGAGGTAACAAACAATGGTATTTGTTTACTCTTAAAATAAATGTGAGACTTAATCCCAAATAAAAATATTCGTATTATTGCATCTAAAAGACAGTTTGAATTCTTCAGCTATATTTACATTTATAAAAGGTTTAGTTCTGAGATGAAAACATTAACAATAATTCGGAAGCTGCTTTAGGTAAAAAGATTATATTACTATTTAAATAGTTATTCTTTGGTGGTGAAAAAGTTGGTCTTCAAAGTAATTTGTTTACCTCAAATTTTTTGGGCATTTTGTTCCTAACAAATCAAAAAAAAAAAAAAATTATATTTATTTGGATCGATCAGTGAATTTGTAAGTTTGAAAAGTCCAAGCTAGATTACCAATCGTAAATATTATCTCAACTATTAAGAAATTAGGTCAACCAGTCCAATAATGCACTTCAGCTTCAACACAATTTCAAACGCTTCCACAATTTATTGGCAAATTTAAATTCTCTGAAATTTCATCTAATACCATCGGTTGCAATCCTTGAATGTATTTATGTAAATAAAGACTTTGGGTGTAAAACATACTTTCAACTCCTTGTTGAGAACTCCTTGAGAAAGAAAATTTAATTAAGAATGTAATGAAATGGCTGAGATTTAAAATCCCAAAAATGAGGTTTTCGGTCAATAACTCGACGGATCGTTTGAAGTTTTTTTTTTTACCTTGACGAAGCATGTTAATAAAAAAGGATCTACAAAAATGAAGAAGATAAATAAAACTCATTTATAATAATTATATAATAATATTTGGTTTGACCTTGACATGTAGGTTGATATGTATATTAAAGAATTTATCATTCCATTAATAAAAAAAAATTGTATTAAATTTCAATTGTATTTCCGATAACCTAACAATTGTAATTATAAATTTATAGAAGATATTTCACAGACTGACTCACACACGTGCTCACAATAAATGTTTAAAATGTGGTCATCGGGATGATCCTTTGATATATCACGAACAACGTCGAGTATTGCGTGCTTGCTTGCACCAGGTGATAAGGAGAGAAACATGTGCTTGAATTACGACAGGATATAAAGCGAAAATCAATTAAAAATGGGAATGAATTCTCTGGCTAGACAATAAATAAAACCTCCAATTTCAGAAGGCAATTAGTTTGCTTGCAACATTCTTTAAGGAAACATGGACGCACTCAAAGTTTTAATGTTCAGTGTATTTTCGTTTATTGTGATTGTGTCCAAACTGAAGCCAACTATAGCCAATGACTCTCCATCCTTGCTAATTGCAAACGCGACCATGGGTGAGAAAATAAAAACGTGTCAATAAGGAGAAAGTTAATTCAAAGCAAATTTTTAGCTATAATAATTGATCGTGAATTCCTTGGGCCGGAATATGATCACATTTTGAAGGGTGTTGAAGACGTTGCTGAGAAACTCTTGCGAGAGGACATGAAGCGCGGCGGATTAATTCTTAAATATTACGCCTGGACAGAGATTAACTTCCAAAAAGGTTAAAAAGGATTTATAATTTCAAGTGTGAATGGTCTAGAACAATTTTCTGTCCATTTTTTGCAGACATCACAGTGGTTTTAGTTATAAGTAGTTGTGAAAATACCTGGACAGCGTATCGGGCTGCTACAGAGGAAGGCATTCTTGTAATAGCCATAACCGACTTTGATTGTCCCAGATTGCCATTTGAAGAGACAGTGATGGTTAGTGAGAATGTAGAACGCAAAATGCTGAATAATGAATGTCCTTTAAATTCCTTGATATGTTAAGAATCCGATTATTCAACCTGGAAATGAAATACCGCAAATGTTGCTGGATATTAGAGCTTCAAGGGCATTGAAATGGAATTCTGCAACACTTTTGTATGACGACGCTTTCTGTATGTTTACTTAAATTCAATTGTATTACTCTTTCATGACAAATCATCACAATTTTCAGCCAAGGACACAATAAGTCGAATCGTCGTCTCACTGACAGCTTCGGATTTAACAAAAAAGTCTCAAAGTATGTCTCTGGCTTTGATAAAGATTGAACACAAAGAAAAAGAGCTAGAAAAAAGAAAGGCAATTGTTTCATCTCTGAAGAAGGTGATGCAGCGCCCTAAAGGTAGCCAATAAACTTCTTAAACCATCAAGGAGTTCATTTAAAATCTCTGATATATCTTAAAGAAAACAAGTACATCGTTATAACATCCATGGCAGAGGAAATAATCGAGGAGGCTAAAGGCTTAAACATTTTGGACACTTCCAGAGAATGGCTGTTCATCCAAACCAACACGAGTTTCGCCAATTTAACTACCATTGAATCTAAGATTTGGGAAGGTGTAAATATTGCCATTGGACAAAATGTTACCAATCATGCCGTATTTTGTGAGGTAATTCAAGATCAGCAATCGTAAAAACTTTTACATTTAAAATTGTTTTCAGTCAGGTATTCTTTGTCACGTCGAAGAGTTATTCAAAAGTTTAGTAGCTGCACTTCAGCGTCTTATAAAGGAAGAAACCTCAATCTATGGACAAATTTCAGACGAGGAATGGGAGTCAATACGCCAGACAAAACATGAACGCCGGGATAGCATTCTTTTGTACATAAGAGTAAGATTAAGTAACAAATAAAAAAAATCTCCTTTCTAATAGTTTTGATTTTAAGGAGCAACTCCTTCAATCAAGCAAATGCTCAGAGTGTGTTAAGTGGACTTTTAGAACAGCAGAAACTTGGGGAAAGTCTTATCAAGTTGGAGATGGCAAAAGTTACGGTGAGAAAATTCAATGTTTCCTTTTTTTCAAACAGTTTTAAAAAATATTTTCTTCAGCGGATCACACAAATTCATCAAAGATGCTTGTGGCAGGCCACTGGACAGCAAATCGTGGATTTCTGGCCAGTGACTCTCTTTTCCCGCACATCGAACAAGGATTTCGTGGAATTGTCATGAATATTGTTTCTTATCACGTAAAAAGGAGCTCTGAAAAGTGATTGTGCAGTTTATTAAGAATATCTTTTATGATGCAGAATCCTCCATGGCAAATTGTGACGCAGAACTCGTCAACAGGAGAACTTGTGACAAGTGGAGTGATTCTGGATATTCTCTCGGAAATGGGAAAGAAGTTGAATTTTACGTAAATAAAATGAATGAACGATTCTGTGATTATTTGGTAAAATTATGTTTTTTTTCAAAGGTACGTCTTTAACATTTTGTCACACGATCCAGGACTTCAAGAAAATCGAGTATGTCTTAACATGTTATTTAATTACAAAAAAAGTTGTAATAAAATGTTGTAAAGTCTTCTAGCACACCACCGGCGTCAACTTACACCTTGCCGTCCGCTATTGTCCAATTGGCAACCGAAAATCAGGTGAATTGAATCTGATTGAAAACTGCAAATATTTCTAACAAAATTCTCAACTATAGGTTTTCATCATAGCAATCGCTGCAACTGAAAATGAAAAGTACAAGGAGTTCCTTAACTTCTCCACTCCCATCAGTGTGCAAAATTATGGTCTCCTTGTGTCACGTCCCAAAGAACTGAGCCGACTTTACCTGTTTGCAGCTCCATTTTCCTTTGATGTATTTTTGTCCAAAATCTCTTTATCCTGTAATAAAATGCTTTCTTTTAACACAGACTTGGCTCTGTCTCACCGTATCACTGATATTGTCCGCTCCACTCCTTTACATGTTGAACTATTGGACACCCTACAACGAGGTGCATGGCATCCGCAAGAGTGGTGGTCTTTTCAAGCTTCACAATTGCTTTTGGTACATCTATGGTGCTCTACTACAGCAAGGTAAGTCTTTAAAGATCCAAACTAAAAAACTAGTTTTAACTTGGTTTGGCTGGAAATAGGTGGACTCTATCTTCCCAAGTCAGACAGTGCCAGAATATTGGTTGGAACTTGGTGGTTAGTTGTACTTGTCATTATAACCACGTATTGTGGCAATTTGGTAGCGTTTCTGACACTTCCAAATATCGAAATACCGATATCCACTGTTACTCAACTGGTCGAGACGAACAAGGACACTAAAATCTCATGGAGCATTCGAGATGACACATATTTAATAGATTATATTAAATTTGCTGACCAGCAGAAATATGAAGTTCTAGCTGACAAAACCAGTTTCTACCGAAATGTGTCGCATGAATTGCTGAACAGTGTCAAAAGTGGTCGCCATGTACTAATTGATTGGAGATCGAATTTGGAGTTCTTGATACAGGAAGATTTTGTGGAGGTGCAGCGGTGTGAACTTGCTTTAAGTATGTCAATTCTCATGTTTTACAAAAAAAAATATTGAAAACTTCTCTTAGGCGAAGAGCAGTTTATAGACGAAAGGATTGGGTTGATCATTCCATTGAACAGTCCTTACATCAATCTAATTAACAACGAAATAATTCGAATGCATCAAATGGGATTCATTGACAGGTGGATTAAGAAATATATGCCGCAAAAGAACAGATGCTCAAAGGCAGCTAAAAGCAGCGACATCGAGAATCATACCGTGAATCTGTTCGACATGCAAGGATGCTTTTTAGTACTCCTAATTGGTAGGCTGGCGAAACTTTGAGGCAATTAAATTACTCACTAGAAATATTTGTTATTAGGTTATGGCATCGGTTGGTCTGTAATTCTGATGGAAGTGATTTGGTTCAAAAAAGGACCAAAAAAAATTACATTTGGAATTTAATTATCTCGATTTGCAATTTTTTCACAAATTAAAAAGTTTTATTATATTTAATTTAAAAAAAAAACGATATATTAAATTACTGCTTTCAAATGTCAATTGTTAATTAACTCAAATAAATGATTCCATGGGTCGTCTATTAGTAGCTCCTTCCGAAAAGCGTATAAAACTTTGGCTTTAGATTGCACGCGGGATGAATACACTTATCAGACGCCTTGATGTCAGCTGGTTGCTTAAATGGTATGCACAATGATTTTGCTCCCATGGCAGGTGCTCCAGGTTCAATATCAGCATCATTTCTAAACAAAGAAAAAAATAATTAATACAAGGTAATCTGGAGACAGATTTACAAGCAAACAAACCTAGCAGAATCTGCCTTGATTTTCTCTTCACAGGACACATCACCGCAGAATGGCGATAACATAATATTCTTTTCATCCAAAAGTGTGCAGAACTGCGCCCAGTCAGTGGTCAACTTCTTGTGGCTCTCCAAATCAAGCGAGGCTTTATTGAAAAGACTTGTATGTACGTCCTCCAACAATTGTGGGATCTTAGTTTTGATGTCAGCGCTCTTGACAGTTACTTTCTCGCCAGTATCTCTTCTCACTACAATCATTTGCTTTTGGCTTAAATCTTTGGGGCCAAGCTCAATGCGAAGTGGTACTCCCTTCAATTCCCAATGATTGAATTTCCAACCAGGAGAATAATTGTCCCGGAAATCGCCTTCAGCTCTGACGCCGAGACTCTTTAATTCAGTCTCCACTGACTTGCAATGATCCAGCAGCTCCTGCTTTTCAGATTCCTTTGTATTGACAGTAATGCCGCACGGCACAATGATGGCCTGTATGGACGCAACCCTGGGTGGCAGGACCAGTCCTGAGTTGTCAGCGTGCACCATGATCATTACACCAATAGTCCTGGTTGTGATTCCCCAAGAGTTCTGATAGACGAACTTCTTCTCTTGTGTAACTGGATCTTCGTAATCAATTTCAAACATTTTCGAAAAGTTTTGCCCTAAATGATGACTTGTGGCACCTTGGATTGCACGACCACTGGCTGAAATAAACGCTTCAATTGTCGTCGTATAGTCAGAACCAGCAAACTTTTCCTTCTCAGTTTTGCGGCCCTTAACCACAGGGATGGCTAGCAAATCCTCATAAATATTTGCATAAAGATTTAAAATGTCAAGCACCTCATCTTGTGCCTCTTTCAGATCTGCAAATGCAGTGTGACCTTCCTGCCAGAGGAATTCACGTGTACGTAAGAACGGCTGAGGATGCTTGAATTCCCATCTAACAACATTGTTCCATTGGTTCATGCGGATTGGCAAATCTCTGTACGACTGAATCCATTTAGCGTACGATGGATACATGACAGTTTCGGACGTTGGACGAATGGCGATGTGCTCCATCAAATCAGAATCACCTGACTTTGTCACCCATGCTACTTCAGGTGCGAAATCTGCAATGTGCGTCTTCTCTGTCTCCAAAGCCGACTTTGAGACAAAAATTGGGAAGTAACACTCCTTGACACCCATTTTGGTAATTTCATTGTCAAACCAATTTTTTATTGTTTTCCATATGGCAAACGACCAGTGGCGAAGAATATAGCATCCCGACACATCGTAATACTCAATCATCTCACTCTTTGTAATCACTTGAGTATACCAGTCGGATAGGTTATCTTCTTTTGTAGCCTCTAATCCCAACCGTGTCTGCTTTTTCACATTTGACGCAGTTTTGGAGGCATCACCCTTGGGTGGCGACGGCTCTTTCGGTTTAGCCGGTGCTTTCTTATGCTCTTGTGGCTTTGAAGTTCTCTGGGGAGCTTCTTGTGTGCTTGGTTTCCAATCCTGACCAGTGGCTTTCTTGAATTCATCCTTGAGAGCCAATAAAACTTTAACAGCAACATCAATCTCAGATTTAGCTGATTTCGCAGCCTTTAAGTCACGCACCAAATTGCCTTGAACAACAATTTTGTCATTGATAGCATTGGCGCCGCTGCTTGGTGCAGCCGCTTTGGTTGGTGGTGGTTCCTGTCCAGGCTTCCACTCTTGGCCAGTGGCAGTTTTGTAGTCACCTTTCAGTGATAGTAAGGATTTGACAGCGGCATCAATATCGGCTTTTGAAGCTTTCTTTCCTTTCAAATCGCGAACTAAATTGCCTTGTGCAACAATTTTTTCATGAATTATGGCAGCATCTCCCGTCGCTTGCGGTGCAGAAGTTGACACTGGTGCAGCAGATTGAGCCACTGGAGCTTGGCCTGGTTGCCATTCACTGCCAGTTGCTGATTTATATTCCATTTTGAGAGAGAGCAACTTAGCCACTTCAACATCAATCACGGGCTTGGTCGCTTTCTTGTCCTTCAAATCACGAACTATATTGCCTTGTGCAACAATTTTGTCATTAATTCCGGCAGCATCCCCAGATGGCTGTTTTGCAGATGATGAGACAGGTGCAATAGCTTGTCCTGGTTTCCAGTCACTGCCAGTTGCTGATTTAAATTCAGCTTTGAGAGACAGCAATGAAGCTACTGCTGCATCAATATCTGGCTTGGCCGCTTTCTTGCCTTTCAAATCACGAACTAAATTGCCTTGGGCTACTATTTTTTCATTAATACCGGCAGCATCCCCAGATGGCTGTCCGGCAGATGATGTGACAGGTGCAATAGCTTGTCCTGGTTTCCAGTCACTGCCAGTTGCTGATTTAAATTCAGCTTTGAGAGACAGCAATGAAGCCACTGCTGCATCAATCTCTGGCTTGGCCGCTTTCTTGCCTTTCAAATCTCGCACTAAATTTCCTTGTGCAATAATGCGATCATTAATTTCAGCGGCTCCACCTCCCACGGCGGAAGGTGCTGTAGGTGTGACTGCCTCTTGTCCCGGCTTCCAATCTTTGCCGGTAGCGCTTTTATATTCGGCCTTCAAAGCCAATAAAACTTTGACAGCAGCATCTACATCACCCTTTGGCGCTTTTTTCGCTTTGATATCGCGAACCAAATTGCCTTGAACAGTAATTTTCGCGTCAATACTTTGGCCTATCGAATCGGATTTGGCGACTACTGTAGTGCTGGCTACCGCTTTAGATGGCTCTTGCGATGGTTTCCATTCTGATCCAGTTGTAGCTTTATAGTCCGCTTTGAGTGATAGCAATCCCTTCACAGCTACATCAACTTCAGCTTTAGCCGCTTTTTTGGCCTTTAGATCACGAACCAAATTTCCTTGAGCGACTATTTTGTCATTCAATTCACTACTTCCAGATGGAGCGGTTGTTGCGGCTGCTGATGGTTTTGGTGGTTCTTGACCAGGCTTCCAATCTTGCCCTGTGGCTGCTTTGTAATCTGCTTTCAGTGCTAAAAGGGACTTGACAGCAGCATCTATTTGGTCTTTAGCTGCCTTTTTCGTCTTCAAATCGCGCACTAAATCACCTTGTGAGACAATTTTCGAATGAATTGAAGACGCATCAACTTTGCTATCCTTCACCTAAAAAGCATTTAAATAAAATTAATTGGTCATTAGGAATCAATTAACTCAGTTATACCTTGCTATCTTCACTTGTCTTAATCTTTCCACTCATAGTCGGCATCTCCTTAGAATGTCCATCGGGAATAAAGAACAAGATAATTGGACTAGATTTGCTAGAAAATTCACTTGGAGGGATGTATGGCTCATCGACAATGAAGAAACCTCGCCGTTGCAACTGGATGATATCTCCCTTTTTGCATTTTTTCAATTCAGGATCACCAATCATTTCAACTTCCAACTGCAATTACACAAATCAATCAGCACAAATTTGAACCAGACAAAACAATATAGCTTACCCTGGTCTGATGGCCGATAAAGTTCTTGAAGTCTTCATCCCTTGCTAAAATTGCCTTACTGACAATGTGCTCAAAATAGACGCAATATGTGGGAGTATATTCAGCTGGTTTCAGCTCACATAGCCAAGTGAGTTTGGGCGTTTTCTTAAAGTCCTTATTGTCCAAATTGAGTTGAGCCTCAATTCCGGTAATGACGTCATTCTGGCGGTTTATTTTCTTAATCATCAGATTTCCCCAATTGATAAACGTGGCATTTTCATTCTCTTTCAACACTTCAGCATCAGCGTAATCGATCATAATTGTTGGACCTAAATGGACAGTTTTCTCGCCAATTTCAGTGTTCTTAGGATGAAGTGCAGCTTTGATAGAACCAGTCTCAGCTCCATGAACAGTTATGGCAATGAGTTTTCCCTTCTCCAAAGCGGTGTAACGTGGCGCAATTGGGTCGATAACCTTCTTATTGAACGCCCAAATCTTGTCCCATTCCATGAACACAACCGACTTACTGGAACCTTGAGCGATGATAAATTGACGCAGGCCTTCAACAGTCATGCCACGACGCAAAATGCCTCTAACTGTTGGCATTCTTGGATCATCCCATCCATCAACCAGACCTTCCTCAACAAACCACGTAAGCTTTCGCTTCGACAAAACGGTGTTGGTCATATTAAGTCGACTGTATTCCCAAATATAAGGACGACGCAAATTAAGATTTTCAATAAACCAGTAGAATTGATCGTCACGATCATGATACTCCATTGTACGCAGCGTATGTGTTACATCCTCAATAGCGTCGACAATTGGGCAGGCAAAATCGTAAGTTGGATAAACCTTGTACTGTGTACCAGTTCTGGGATGCGGCTCATTCTTGCAACGATAGATTGTTGGATCTCGCAGGCAACCATTTGGTGACTGCATGTTGATTTTAGCGCGAATGCAGCACTTTTGTCCCTTGGGACTGCCAGCCAACATCTCTCGCCACATTTCAAAGTTCTTCTCGACAGAGTTGCTTCGGTTCTTGGACTCTTCGCGCAATTCGCGTTCTTTTTTCATTTGCTCTGGCTCAGTGTCATCTGCGTACGCTTTGCCCTCCTTCATCAGACGTTCACAATATTCCAACATGAGATCAAAGTACTGCGATGTGTGTGTAAACAGATCCGGATGGATGTCCAGCATTTTAAGATCCTCGAGAATTACCTGCTCAAAATGAACATTCTCCTTGGCCGGATTTGTATCGTCAAACCGCATAATCAGTTTTCCCTCGAACGCTTGCTGATAATATTGATTTAGCAGTGCAGCTTTGGCGTGTCCGATGTGTAAATAGCCAGACGCCTCTGGAGGGAAACGAACAACCACTTTGCCGAGTTCAGCGCCAGGCAAATCAACGAATTTGCCCTCCTGTTTGCGTTCACCTTTCTTGTCACCAGATGAATTGCCGGCGTTGCTTTTGCTGCTTTTTAGAGTTGACAAAACATCAGCTGGCACCGACTTAAGTGCCGAAGCAACGCATTTCGATGCTTTAATCAAGTTAAACCATCGTTTTACATGAGATGGAACCTCCAATTTTTCATCGGCTTGAGTCTCAATGAACAACTGATTGAAAATGGCTAAGTCGGCTATTGTCATCTCATTGGCCACTAAGTATGTAAGGGCAGCCAAACATTTCTGCAGATAGAGCAGCGTATTGGCAAAACCTGTTGTGCTGGTAAGGCTTTTGGTGAGGTAATGGTCAATTTGGGTGCTCTCAGTTGGAGTTTTTCCATACAAGTTCGAACCCTTTGAGAAACGAGCAATTGTTCGTAAAACATCGTTATTGTTTGGACAAATCATAGTGGAATTGTCCGGCAATGTAATCGTTGTTGGCTTGTCTGACCATTCAACCTTCACCGGTAACTTGCCGCTGACAAAATAAACCGCGGCGAGTCCACCTGATTGAAAAAAAATTTCATCACTTATTAGTACGTTGCATTTCTTAACTTAACCTCAATAAAGATGAATAAAAACTGTTGTAATTTTGGTGGAATTCAGCTTACCGATTGGAGGATTGGCTTTATTGCAAGTTATAGTAAATGACATGATGAAATGAGTTCACTATTTGTTGCCAGAACTTTTTTATCACTAGGTATCTAAGAAAAATCCTCCGGTCAACCAGTTTTCACCAACGTGTGCACTTTTCTGAAATTATGTTCAACCTACCCTATTTTTTTATTATTTTTCTATAAAATGAATCGATGAATCGATAGTCGATAGTTTCGAACATCTTAAATTAACATTTTAACCATTATTAGGAAAGGACCCATATTTGATTAGCAAATATATTGATTTAAAGGTAACTTTAAATGGATAACAAGCGTTTTCTTGCTTAATTAGTCTGTAAATCAATTTATTTACGCGTTTCCCTGACCGGTCAATTTCGAAATTCGATGGTAATATATGAACCTACTTTTAGAAGATATATATATGTTCACACGTAAACCCGCAATAGCATCCAATGACCAGTCTTCATTATTCATATGGTAGAATCAGGCGTGAGTTTAAAGTGTGTTTATGATCAAATAAAGAATCATGGCAAAGTTGTTATCATACTTTAATTTGTGTCCCATCAATGACACCAAAGAATTCCTCGGCATAGCAGCAGGACCTGAAGAAGGCTGTGTCATAAATACCTTGGAAAAAAACATCATTATTGTTGTTAAGGTAACATAACCTCAATTATCTATATTCAAATATTTTTAACTCTCAGGATCTCATTTCAGTTGCGTGACCAGAAGCAAATAAAGAGTTGGACTATTGTTGACAAGCTAATCAGTAAAGTTGTTTTTGATTTTAAACTGTCCAAGTACGTTGGTGCCTTCTCCCCACGAACTCTCAGATGTTGGGATGAAAATGTGATTGACATCAACAAAGTTAAAAGAGTAAAGGTAAATTTATTGGTATTTTTTGTCATTGTGAAGCCTTTCAAAATTGTAAAAATTTCAGTTACGCAAAAATATCTTGAGTCTGCACACAGTCCATAATGAGGAATGCATTGTCCTGTACACGGACGGTTCCTGTGAGTCAATATCTTCAGCGCTCACGTCAACCAGCGATGAATCCGCCGAATTGTTTCCAGTTATCGATGAGAGCAAGTTTACAATCTCAAACGTATCATTTTTCGTGAACGCTAGTGGACAACCGTCAATTGCATATTTTGCCAGAGAGAATGTCCACAATATCATGCAGCTGGTTTACTTCATGCTAGATCCTGACACATTAAAAGCTTCCAGTGAAAATGTACACAAAATAAGGATTCATAGAGGAGATGTTAGCAAACTGATGGGATACTGCGTAGTTGACGGGAAAAAGTCGCCGTCTCTGGTTACCATTTGTACGTATACAATATATTCATTTATTTAAATAAAATTTTAAATATTTTTTCTGAAATTTTTAGGGTCTGACAAGCGTATTTTCATGAATCAGTTATCTGACAGTGGTCCAGCATGTAATCACGGTCCAGGTAATTTTGTTGCCATGCTCAGCATGGTAAGTGTGGAGCATCCGCTTTCAATTGTGTGTGTCAACAAAGATGTGATGGCAATTTACGGTTCCAACCACAGCCAGGACGGCTCCAGTCTCATTCTTTACAATACACATTACAAAGTGTGTCAATCGAAGCAGTTTTTCAAGATTTTCTTCCATAACTCACAAATTTTTGTAGCTGGAAAATCAATACTGTTGGCAGCTGGCCAAAATTTAGCCGTTGTCACTTTTAAAATGAGCCAGGAGCAGTTGTCAGATTTGATTGGAACGCAGAGAACGACAATGCTTGGCAATTATATTGATATGGATTGCATAAATGAAGAAGAAGAATTGGAGGATGCATTTTCTTATGTGCCAAAGTCCGAGTTCAAGTCGACGACACTAGCCAATCGCATTGGCAGTGAGGTTTCTGAATATGAGCAAAGAAACTCATTGGTTTCAATCAAAGAATTTAAGGATCAAGCCAAGGACTTGTGCAGAATTAATCTTCTGGTAGATGTTTACGAAAATGAAATGCTTCCAATGGATTCGGTTGATACTTCCACATTTAACAGTGCTCTGGGTGCCCCATTTACAGTCGAAGAAATTGGATTGTTAGTAACTGAAATGGCCAGAAGTGGAGCATGTGAAATTGAAATTACAAACAAAGTAATTCCCTTGCTAATTGCTCTTAGTCTTGATCAGGAACTAGTCCAGTGTCTACGTAACTATTCAAACTTTTCGGAGAAGATTTTAGTGAAAATTCTTAGTTATGCCGTCCAAACAGAAATGGCAAAAGGCGTTCAGACTATTAGCGATGAAGACTCGCTTCTAAGATCGTTAATGTCTTGTACCTTTGACAGGGACAATATTGTTCATTATTTGCGCTCGGATCTGAACTTGGACAACATCATTTATCTGATCAATCAAATTTACGATTTATTTTCGTCTGAGGATGCTTCATTTGAGTACCAAGATGAGAAACTTTTCGACTGGTTTATTACACTCCTGGATTCACATTATCAACAGTTTGTTCTGTCACAGGATCCAAAGGTTTTAGAAAGTCTAGAAAAATGGCAAGAGGCTCTTGAGAAGTACGAGGAAGTGCTAAAAGAACTTACAAGTGTGGGACACGTGATTGAGAATGTAATCGCCCAAAAGTCAATAAGCGCAGAAAAGAAGTTCTGTAAATGGTATTCCATTCAAGCTGTTAACTTGTATTGATTACAAGAAATACATTTTTTTGAATATTATTATATAAATTTTTTGTTTTCATTGTATTTTTAAAGGAAATAAATATTTAGATAGAAGAATTTTACATAAGGTATCAAGGAGTGTTCATGACGCTAGAATTTTCTACAATTCATGTATAGGAAGAAATCCAAAACAACTTCTTTCGGGAGAACAGTGGATTGCTGCAGATTTTGCTTACAGACTAAGAACACATGTTGTAACACCTTTTCAGCCAACACTTAGACTCTAGAGCTTTAACCGGTGAAAACGGAACTATGTTCAATAAAAGATTCAGCTCATCGAGTGCGTATCGAACACTGTTCTGGAACCCTTAACAGAAAAATTTGCCAGTCTAAACTAAACGGTTGATTGTATAATTATTTGGATTCTTTTTATTTATTTCTAAATTTAGAGTTTTTAATTTGAATTCGCGTACTCTATTCTTTTGATCTCTAATCTTTCATCTATCTCCAGCTCGCATTTTTTGTATTCTTTTTTTATATTCAAATTTGTTTCTGTCTAGTCCAAGTTTCTTAAATTTTTAATATTATTATTTTATTTATAGTGTCATTGATGAGCCTTCGTAAATGTTTTGACTTTTATTTAAGCAGGCTTACCAAGGCACCCACACAATTTTAACTTTTTCTAACATTTTTT
>JANSTS010000004.1:66562-84895 GCA_026546915.1 Sylvicola fuscatus
GTAAAATTCAGAAAAATATAATTGACATTGAAAAAGATTTTACAATTCCTTTTTGTTCGTGACACATGTTAAAATTATTGTAATTTAAATAAGAAGATTAAGGTTTTTGAGAAATTACAGAGAAAATAAAAATACAGTTATTGCTTATTAAGTGATAAAACCTTAATTATAATTGTAAAAGACAAATAAAAGTATAATTTGAAACTTTAAATCATATTTTTAAATTAAAAAAGATTTTTATTTTGTATTCTTAAATATAAAATAAAAACTCGTAAAAGTATAAAAGAATAAAATTTGAAAAAAGAAAGTTTTTTTTTATTTACCAAGTTTAAAACTTGTAAAATTTAACATTTTTAAAGCTTGTTTTTTGGAAATGTTCTGTTGACGCTTGACCTTGAGGGTGACTTTGAAAAATTATGCTAATTATGTTATGATGAAATGTTGAAAAACACTTGTTTAAATTGGTTTTCAATTCTCTTTAAAATCAAACTACGCGGAAATCAAACACGAATATTCTCAATTACGATTGCTTTTTAACTGATAACTTGCCCTTGGAATTGTACAAAAATTATGTTATGATAAATACGTTTAATTGTCAAATTTTAAGGGTTTTAATGTTACGCCGAAGAACTCATAATTTGCTTAATTTGTTTTTATAGATAAAACAAAACAAAATAATGGTAAGTATATAAACAGAAAATTCATCCGGATTTCGGCTAAAACTAAATGAGTCAAAGGGACTTACCTCAATTTTTCTGGTTACCATAGAACCAAACCAGATTTGAGAACAAAAAACCAGGTTCATATATTATGGAATAGAAGATTATCACTCCCAACCAGATCGTGCGTCCATTTATTGCAAGTCGATGCATTCGGGAAATACATAAATACAGATAGTTTGTAATTTCATCACGTACAATCTTCGCTGGCCTTGAGCCGCTTTGCCACAGCAAACTTGGTGTGTCTTATCAAATCTACATATATTGATTGGCGCCGCGAACAACCGAAAGCATAATCTCCATCATCGCATTTGTCTGAGGCGTGAAAAGTGATCACGAATGAACGGTTTCCACTGAAGGCGTATCCACTTAAAGATTAGGTCGTTTACTTACACATTTTGCAACATCAAAACATCGCCTGGATGACGATTTTGGGTCGTGACCCCTTTTCTATTGGTATTTTTTTTCGGTTTACTTAATTAAAAACTCATTAATTACTTAGCAATTGACCAATTCTACTAAATTTCTCTCAAGGTCGCACCAAAATAACTGTATCGACGTTTAATTCCCCCTGAAACGCAATTCCCACTGGTCCATTCTCAACAAATTTTTTGTTTTGCGTTTTTAATGGTGGAGCAACACCAGACGCCACGCCGAGCGCCTCCTTTGGGAACCATTCTAATCTTCAGTGCTTTTCGGGTATTTATTTTTTAATGAACCGTAGCTTTATCGCATGGCAATTGGCGATTACGTCTTACGCAATGATCGCGCCATCTCTGTTGGTGGCATATCGAGATGAATTCAGCGTGCGCATCTGTTTTTCTCAATTGCATGCATGATCCCCCAATAGTGTTGTTGTCGAATTTTTTTGTTTTTTTTAGACAAGAATGTTAATGAATTGTCCGCGATATTTTTATATTTTTACTATTCCAAATTATGATGAGATCCCAATGGCCAATGGGAGCAAACAACAAAACAATCTGCCTAGAGAATTCGCCTGTTCAAGTAATTACAAGCAGCACACGTATTTGGCGGTTTAAGTAGGTCATTTATGCAAATTTTTCAGCATAATGCGTCACACAAATCGAAAGTTGACACCCAAGTGATGCAGATTGCAGACCCGCATATCATTTTTAGGTGATTATTGCATAAATTTGTACCGGTTTTATTTTGATAAAAATGTTTTTATGCAAACCTTTTTTTTTAAATATTTAAATGCTGATTAATTGCTCAAAGAAAAGTAAGGAAATATTCAAGAGGATGATACGAAACATCCGGGCAACCCTTTTTCATTTGATTGCGGCAGGAAATGCAAATGCAATTAGGCAAAACTTGTCTGAAAGATAAAAATCTGGTTTTACCGAAACCGTTAGAACTGTCAAATAATCGACGGTTAATTGACATATAATTTATTCAGAATTAAATTGGGTTGCATTTACACTTATAATTAAAAATCTAATCAAACGAGATCTGTCGTTTAGCTTTATTGACATGATTGCCGGTAACAAGCAGCGACATCTTCTTAATGCTAGACCGCGATGGTCTGTCATTGTATGGACTAATGTTTTTCTGGTCCTTGCCGGAAAAGAAAACGTTCTTCTGTGCCGACTTTTGTCGATGCTCCATGTCCACATTCTCTCGCAGGACAGAACTCTCTGAATTGTTCTTCGATGTACTATTGGTCAATGCCGCAGCAGCATCGACTCTTGAGGTATCCGGACCATTTACATCACCCAGAACAAATTTCTGTTTCAAATCACTGCCACCAATATTAAACGAACCCACGGACTGCATGGAGAAGTTGAATGGTTTGGTAGCAGAATTTTGCTTCAGTCGTTCGTACTCCTCGAGCCCAATGTAACCAGTCAGTTTGCTGTTCTCCATGTTGCCCTTCTCAATCAAATAGATTTCCTCAAAAGTCTTTTCTTGAATCACCAAATCGGCTATTTTATTGCAAATAGACAGCATAAATTCACTGGTTCTTCCCACGTAGCGATCTTTAAACTCAAGAAACAATTCTTTCACTACGTTCGCCATCACCTTGGCGAATTCCTTGAACTTGGGGTGACTATTTTGGGTGATTTTCTTTATTTTCAACGACTCTGAAACAGCGAAAAAGATTTTCTCTTTGTGTAATTTGCTTAAGCGCGGTGTTATGTTGCTGGTTACATCGGAACGGGTGCGGAATAGTGAGTGGCGATTGTTTATGCTAATGTCGGATGTCTTTGTGTTGTCAATAAAACTGTGGCTTCTAAAGAACTTTTGGGAATTCGGTGTCAGTTTGTCAAAATCCATTGATTCCAATCTAGCAAATTTCTTTCCCTGCTGGGGAAACGACTCATTTTCTTCGTTGCGCTTTCGTTTTTCAGCAAAACCTCCGGATGAGTGAGAATTCTGCCAGACGAAACTACTTGAGGACTGACAGGAGTTTTTGTCGGGCGAGAAAAGTGCTCGTCGTGACTTATCCGCACGCGATGTCGATTCACGTCTCATTGGCGCCTTTGGAATATTGTCTATGGGAGGACTTTGGAACAATGCTCGACGAGATGTCTCACGCGTGGCGGCTGGCTTTGATTCAAACAAGCAAAACGTTGGCGCTTTTCTCATGCCTGCAGAATTGCGGCCACCTGACGAAGTTCTGTACCAAAAAAAAATTGTTTTCATTTAATGTTGCACAAGTTTTATGTGAAAATAGAAATTACCCGGTGTTAACAAGGATTTGACGAGCGGGCTGAGTGATTAGTGAAAAGTTATTAGAACGTCGTGTTGCCAAATGACTCAACCTATTACCGGGAGACTTTGCACCGATTCTATAAAACAAACATATGAAATTAAAAACTATTAAAATTACTGTCTTAGCAATGAATCTCACTTTATTTTCTCCTGACGTTTTGGACTGGTTAGGAGCTTCGAATCAAATATGGAACAGCTGGTCTGTGAGCCAATAAATTTGTCAAAATATTTCAATCTGAGTCCTTCAATTTTTTCAGTGGTTGTCGATAAATTGTAATTGATTCCGTGAGCCTTTGCGGAACTCACTCTTGGCCATTCCATTTCCATGACTTCCTCAACCGTTTGACGAGGTTTGTTCAGATACTGAACATTACTATTTTCACCATCATCCACATCATTGCTGGGAGCTGTCTTATTTACATTTTCTTGATACAAAGACAACATTTCTGCAGCACTAATGCAGACCATCCTGATCGATGGTGGTGGTAAAATTCCAGAAAGTGCTGAGTTCATTTTCTTTAGCAGATTATTCTCAATTTCGTAAAGTTCACTTAATTCTTTCTGTTGCATTCCCAACTCCTCATTTATAAACTGATTTTCCTCCTGCTCTAAGACACTTATCTTCCGATTTTCATCTTCGTCCGCCGTGTTATTTTCGCACTCATCTGCGGAACATTCCTCACTGTCATCATCAGCAAATAAATCAGGTGACTTTCCACAAGTATAGTTGAAACTGCTGCTCAAATCATGCAAAGTGCAGTTTGGTTCAGTCGGGGATGTGTCTTTGACGATTTTTCCATTAAAAGTTAGTTCATTCAGTTCAATGGGACTGCGAGAAACATTGGAAATGGAATTGTAAACGGCATTCGAGCTATTATCGCCGTTTAGAATATTAAACACTTCCGTTATTTTAAAGGGCTCCAGCTGATGTTGCTTCACCATTTCTATGCATTCGCTGCCCATGTCACTGAATGGAATTTGACAGCGAATCTCTTGATGCTGTATTTTCTGATGGTCATAAGGATTTATGTTATTACCATGTTGCACCGGTCCAATGTCAGCCCACTGGTGTTCCATGATGTGGGTACGGCGCTCCTTTGTTATGTTCACATTCAGCATGTCAACTAACTTTGTATTGACACATATTTCATCAAGATTTGCTGTCGTGTCAGCTGATGACTGAAAATTTACAAAGGTCTTAAGTAAATGACTTAAGGGTCATTTTTCTTAATTAACTTACAGCGCTATTGGATGATGGCTCTGAGTCATAGCTGGTGTTTTTTCCAGTCGGCTGATCTGTCCTCATTTTAGGATCCACCGAATGACTAAACAAATGACAAAATATATAATTATTTTCTGCTTATTGGGATGCAGCGAGCATTTGCCGGGACAATGACCTTTGCTATTGGGTAATTTACAAATATTTAAAACTGATATTTATCATTTAATTAAGTTTTATTACAGATTTGAGGCACTTTTAACACTTCAAAATAAAAGAAATTAAGGTTCTGGAGTGAAAAAAAGCTAATTTTCGCCAAACAGTAAGCAAGCATCACCGTTGACAGGACATAGCGCGGCGTTCCCACCAAAAATTATGAAACGTCACTAACCTTGAAATTTAGTTTACAGGAATTTTTGTGATTTTTCAATTAAAATATTAAAACTTTCAGCAAAAATGCATGTTTTATGTTTTAAAAATACAATCTAAACATTTATATTCAACCACTTTTATTAAAACATTTATTAAATTATTAAAATTCCTGTCTAGAGTCAACCAACGATGCGACTTCATCAAGAATATATTTAAGATGACAATTACTGATTTGAAGATATATAGAAAAGAAAAAAATTCTTGTTCGTGTGCTAATTGAGTGCGTCTATAAATATATATATTCTATATCCAGTATAGAGACAGCTGTTTCGTTAAGTTTTGACGAAACTACCATTTTTTTATAATTTATATATTTTTGTATGGTTTTTATATATATTTTCATGCATTTCAATATTTATTAATATAACTCAATTTATATTCTTGTGATCTCGCTTTGAGAAAAGTTTGTTTAAATAATTTGAAATATTAAAATTTTAATAATTTGCTAAAACATTTTTAATAAGTAAAAAATGCCGCTAACAGCTGAAAGTGCAGCACATCAAGTGCAGGTAAGAAAATGCTTAGATATTTCCTCAACAAATGCTTTAAAAATATTCATCCACGTTAAATAGGAACGTCTGAAATCCGTTCAAAGTTTGATCCACAATCTGGACATCGAGCGTCGTCGCAATGAGCCCAATCTCCTAAACATAATAAAAACACAGGAAAAGCTAAATTTCGATGAAAAATCAGCCGGTCTACAACACAAAATGAAAGCCCTCTACAAGGTTGGGATTAATGACGCCTCCAACGAGGAGAAAATTCTGCGAGAAGCGCTTACGAAAATTCAAGAGATACGATCCATAAGAAACGAACGTAGAATACAAGCGCGAAATGCTGGAAACAAGGAAACTATTCGACGTGGCACACTAATGAAGATGCTGTCGATATCAGCCCAAACATTGCCACTTTTTGTTAGCAAGCCAGGTGAAAAAGTGCCTCCATTGTGTGGAGCTGTTCCTGCAGAAGGTTCTTACGTTGCTAAGGTAGTTTTTTGTTGTTAAACCTATTTTGCGTTTAACTGATAATTTTTGTCTTGTAGCCTGGTGACATGGTGGCAGCTCTTGTTAAAGTGTCTAATGATGAGGAGAATCTAATTCTGGCTGAAGTTGTTCAATACCTCAGCACCCAAAACAAATATGAAGTGGATGATATTGATGAGGAACAAAAGGATCGTCATATTCTGAGCAAACGGCGTATCGTGCCACTGCCATTGATGAGGGCTAATCCAGAGACGGATTCAAATGCCTTATTTCCCAAGGGAACGATGGGTAATTTTTTTCTACAATATTAAAATGTTCATTTGTACAACAATTATGTTTTCTTAAAGTAATGGCCCTTTATCCACAAACAACGTGTTTCTACAAAGCAGTCGTTAATGGTCTTCCCTCTACGGCCACGGAAGAGTATGAAGTATCTTTTGAAGACTCATCTTATGCTAATGGGTAATTAATGTGTTTTATCTGTGATGAAATGTTTGCTCATTTGAAGTATTTTGTCGTTTCAGATTTGCACCTCCTCTTTATGTTGCCCAGCGATATGTGATCTTCTATAAAACCACAAAGAAATCTGGCGGCAGTGTCACTAGTTAGGCAAACTTGTATTTTATCTCAAAATATATTTACTTAATAATAATCTACAAATCGTTTTTGTTTAATTATCTGCAATTCGTACCATCTTAGCTAGGATAATTTTGTTCCGTGTTTAAGTAAAAGCTTTTTTTTCTACTTATATTATATCAATACATTAATATGCAAACAAACAGCGTCTGTAAACATATTATATTCTTCATTGATTAAACATGAGAATTATGTAGATTTCCTAATCAGCTGTGCTAGTCAAAAAGTGAGGTTATAATTGACTCATCACTATTATTGTTTTCTTCAAATTCTGTTTTTGACTTTCACTTCCCAGTCTTCCACTCGAGGGTACAGTTGTTTTGATAAACGAATTAAATTAAATAAAAACATCAAAAAGAATTATTTGTTTAGGTGCAGAAATAGGAAATAGGTAGAAAGTTATGTGCAAAAGTTAAAGTTAAATTCCATCAAAATGGAGCAACTAGAGGATACATTCAATTATGTATACAGTTCATCAATATCCGAGAGGCCTCAAATCAAAATCGGAACATTAGAGGGACTTGACATGAAGCCCGACTACGAGAAGCTCCTTAAAAATCCACTGCTACGCTTCTCCAGCCCGTACTCGGAAACCCCCTCGCCTGTACTCGTGGAACTGTGCGTGTACAATAAAGGAGCCCCGCTTGGCTTTGCCGTCACCACCTCGTACATGGCATTCAGCAAACAATGGAATTGGAACGAGTGGGTGCATTTACCGTTGCAGTTTGACGAACTGCCGCGCACCGCTGTGCTGGCCATAAAAGTCTTGAACTATGCGGGCATCGGTAAGACATCTGTCATTGGTGGCACGACAATTTCCCTTTTTACGAAAAATGGCATGTTTCGGCAAGGTATGTTTGATTTGCGTTTGTGGGCTGGTTTGGAGCCAGACCCGCAGTGGCCGTCTACGACGCCTGGACTCTTAAAAAAGACGGGCGACCAAATGGAACCCTGCATCGCCACTTTGACAAGGAAGTATCGCAACGGGAAGCTGCCCAAGGTGGAATGGTTGGATCGTTTAGCGTTTCGTGAAATTGAGATTATCAACGCCAAACAAAGAAAAGACTCCGATTGTCCTTTTCTGTTGATTGAGTTTCCGAAAGTGATAATCGATGATAAACTGCATTCTGTCGTTTACTATGAGAATAGCGGAGATGTTCGATATTCGTTTATGTCAAAAACAAGGCTGGTCAAAGTCCCTGACTCTGAGATTCTGGAAGATAACTTGACGGAGCGCAAACACCATTGTCTGGCACGATCGGCTCGCTCTAGACTGTCAGACAAGGACGCCAAACCGAATGCTGATGTGCGCGATCTGCTGCACAAAATTGTGTATTGTTATCCTCCAACTTACACACTGAACAGTGAAGAACAGGACGTCGTGTGGAAGTTCCGCTTCTACCTAAATAGGGATAAAAAGGCGTTGACTAAATTCCTGAAGTGTATAAACTGGGAAACACGATCTGAGGTAGAGCATGCATTACAATTGCTGGCGCAATGGGCTCCCATGGACGTTGAAGATGCACTGGAACTGCTAAGCAGCAAGTTTTCACATCCCGAAGTTCGACGGTACGCTATTCGACGTCTGAATGATGCATCGGACGATGATTTGTTGCTTTATTTGCTGCAACTGGTTCAGGCACTTAAATACGAGCCAGAAGCTGACAAACTGTTGCTAGTGTACACAAAATCTCTGGGTCAACTCACACCAGGCACCAGCATTACGGACGTAAATGAAGACAACGATTTGGAGACGTGGTCATCAGATCTGGCAGAATTTTTGATTGAACGCTCTTGTGGCAATTCCACCTTGGCGAATTACCTGTCCTGGTATTTGTTAATTGAGTGCAAAAATCTGGGTTCCATTTTCAATAACATGTATGATCGAGTTTTGAAAAAGTTTAAGCGCAGTCTTGCCACTGGCGACGATGATAGCCTGAAAATGTGCATCAATCTAGAGAAGGGCAACCAATTCATTGATGAACTGGTGAAGCTAATGCAATTGGTAGCTGCAGAACAAGGCAACCGCAAGAAGAAGACTGAGAAACTCCAACAGCTGCTAAACGACCCAAATGCATTTAAAATTAATTTCGCCCGTTTCGAGGCGATACCACTGCCTCTGGATCCAAATGTTCGGATCCGTGGCGTAGTCTGGCAAGACGCTTCGCTATTCCAAAGCGCCCTGATGCCAGCAAAGCTCACATTCTTGACAACTTCCGGCACTCCATATGTAGCCATATTTAAACACGGCGATGACCTGCGACAGGATCAACTGATTCTGCAGATGATAACACTCATGGATAAGCTGCTGCGCCGTGAGAATCTTGATCTCAAACTGACACCGTATCGTGTGCTGGCAGTCAGCCATCGACATGGTCTGATGCAGTACGTGGATTCAGTGACAGTGGCTGATGTACTGACCAGCGAGGGCAGTATACACAATTTCTTTCGCAAACATAATCCCTGCGAATCTGGTCCATTTGGATTCAGCGCTGACGTCATGGATTCGTACATTCGCAGTTGTGCTGGCTACTGTGTCATCACTTATTTACTAGGCGTTGGCGACCGCCATTTGGATAATCTTCTGCTGACCACATCTGGCAAATTGTTTCACATTGACTTTGGGTATATTTTGGGACGCGATCCAAAGCCAATGCCTCCGCCAATGAAGCTGAGCAAGGAGATGGTCGAAGCCATGGGCGGAGTCACTTCGGAGCACTATAATGAGTTCCGGAAGCAGTGCTACAACGCCTATTTAAGTTTGCGTCGACACGCCAATGTCATTCTGAATTTGTTTGAGCTAATGGTGGATGCGTCTGTACCTGATATCGCTTTGGAACCGGACAAGGCTGTGAAGAAGGTGGAAGATCATCTGCAATTAAGCTTAACAGATGAAGAGGCTATTCGGCATTTCCAAGCTCTACTTGACACGTCCATTTCAGCCGTTATGCCAGCTCTGGTTGAGCAAATCCATAAATTTACACAATATTGGAGGAAATAAAATGTTTGACGAATAACTATTATAGTTTACATTTGAAATGTATCAATTAAAATTAAATTAAAAATCCATTAAAGTGAAAATTGTTTTGTTGTTTATAACCTAAAATTGTAATTGAATCCTAATTTTGACATTTAATCGCTGAAACTATGAGAAAATTACGCAATTTCAAATAAAACAAATTGTTTTTTTACAATTATTTTTATTATATTATTATTTATATTGTGTGTATCATTTTAATTTTTGCCAAAAGTAAACAATTTTTTTCGTTTTTTTCTCCTGATGCTGGGTTCCTTCTTTAGTATTTCATTTGTCATCTTTTTTGTTCTTCTGCTTTCTTTCCTTTTTTCATTCATTAAAATGGCTCTTTTCTTTTCACGTTCCTTTTCTTTCATTTTTAATCTTTTAAATCAACTTTGCTTGGCTTCTTTTTCCCATTTTTTAGTTGACTTTTTGCTTCTTCTTGTCATCCATTCTTTTTTCTCTTTATTTTCATATAATAATCAATTATATGGCTCAAATGTTTTTTTTTCTGTATATTAATTATTAAATATGCAATTTTAAACACATACTCTCAATTCAAAAAACATTATTTTTTGTTTATGCTGATTTAATGATGATGGAAGGGGGGTTGGCAGTTTTTACAAAATTCATTTTTTTGACGCTGTGTTGTGATTTAGATATTTTTTGCCTCTTTTTTTGTGGAGAGAGAGAGAAAGAGGGGGTAGGAAGAGCGACTGTTTTTCTTCTTTCATTTTTTTTTTTGGCATTTTATCTTGCTTCAGCTATTTTTTTGTCCCCTCGATTATTCATTTTTTTATTTCTTTTTTTAAAGATGAGAGAAATAATGTTTTTTGAAACCAAAAACATACCTTAAGAATAAAATCTGAAACAATACATTTAAATGTGAAATTTGTACGATTACTCACAAACACACTAATTGCGTTAACGATTTTAAAATGAAATGAAAATATTTGAAGCAATGGAAAATAACATTCAGAAATGGCATTAGTGGTTATTGAAACTGTGAATTGATGTGCGAAAACTATGTACAAATACAAATACATTAAAGTTATGTGCATATATTAATATGAAAGCAGAAAATAAAATAAAATTAATAAATACAAAACAATCATCAGAACATCAGCAATAAAGGTAATTTTCCCTGAGATTCGCCCTCTGGATGGCGACTTTTTCTGTTAAGCATTAGGTCAAATTAATGGTTAAATGGTCAAAATGAAAACGAATGAGACAACAAATAGATGGAAAAAATATTAACCTCAAAAGAAAAAATGGTGCCAAACGGTAATTATTTGATCCCATTCCAGGAGATTAGCCAAAACACCAAGAATAGTAACAAATAGCCTTCAAAATTTGACCGTCACCCAATTTCTATCGCCCACAATTGGGTAGTGGCCAAATTTGGAAAACCCTACCTGACACAATAAAAGCATAATTGTTAGGAATTCCCCAAAAATTTATCATAAGGCCGACAAATGACTTATGATTTGAAAGAAAGGACGAGATCACAAGCAAAGGCAACACACGGAATAGTTTTCAGAACTCACCTTAACTTAAAAGTGAACCAAATGTTAGTAAGGTGAGTAGTAATTGGCCCGTCCCCGATAGCCGCGTCTAGAAATAAAAGTTAATATCAATTGTAATTATGTGAAAAGCCAAGCATTAATACCACGGAAATCTTACATTGGACGTCTTGAGCCACGATAGCTGGCATGACAGCAGCCCCGCGCAGCCGCACTGGCGCCACCGCGTGCAGCGCCGCGCCCTCTACCGCGTGGAAAACGATTTGTGGTCGACAGGCCGGGTCTGTTTGTTCTCTTTGACATAACCTTACAAATAAATGCGAAAATTTAGTTGATTTCTTGAGTCTTGTTGCCACGTCGACTTACCTTGATTTGTCTGCCGCGGAAGAGTGTTTCGTTCATGGCTAATGCAGTCTCAACAAAATCTTTCGAGCCGAACTCAATGTAGGCGAATCCCTTGGGATGGCCGTCGGCTCGGTTGCACAAAATGGTGACGCGATTTATTGTGCCGCACCCATGAAAGTGTCGCTCCAGTTCTTCAGCTGTAGCGCCATAGTCGACGTTGCCGACATAAATTGAGCGCTCATCGATCTCCTTCTTCTCCTCCAATGATAGTGGGATGGGAGCCAGTCCGGTCGGTGATCCCAATGTCATTTGTTTGTTTACCTCAGACTGCATTTGTTTGAGTTTCTCAGCCTCCTCTTCCATTTCCTTGACGCGCGCTTTAATTGCTTCTAGCTCTGGATCTATTTGCATATTCGCGTCGTCCTGTAACATCATAAATAGAAACAAAAGGAAGCATCAGTTGAGTGATTGTTTACAGGAAAAAAATATCACTTTGATTGAGAGAAGAACTAAAATGCAGCCGTGGTAAAACATTTAACTGCAATCGCTAATTCACTTACCTCATTTAGAAGTTCAGATTCGCCGTTTACTTCGTCCAGATTTTCCAGGAGCTGGTCCTCGTTAAGTGTCAGATCCTCATCAGCCATGATAAATAGTAATTTTTACTAAAATAACGTTAAACACTGGTACATATAACAATAAGAAAAAGAAAAGAAATTATATTAAATTGCCAATTTTACAACAAAAGAAAAAACAAGATCTCGTCAGTAGTTCACAGCGAGAGGTGTGCGTCGCTTCTATTTCGTTTTACTTTTGTTTTTTCCTCATCGTTCAAACTTTTATGACGTTTTCCAAGATGAAAATTATTGTCCATAAAGTTGAAGTTTTTCAAACTGAGTTTCAAGCAAAATTAAACACAAACAGCTAGAAATTAACAACTAAACTGACTGGTAAAACTACGGTTGTGCGTCACAAATTGTTTTCAAACTATTTTGAGGATTATTTTAGACGATGATTAGGGATTTGTAAAATTCACTTACGTTCAGAAAATGCCAACACAATCCTTCTCAAACGCCGACCCAATTGATAATAAATTTTTTTTACAATCGATATCACCGCGTCGCCACATACACTTTTGTTGTATTTAGGTTGGTATACCTGCCTGATACAGGGGATTTTTTTAAAACATAAATATTTAAAAACACAACAAAATCTTTTAAATTTACTTTTATTTTATAATTTTTTTTATTTAAATATTGTTTATTTAAGTGTTTGTTTCTAATTTTTATTTTTTTGTAATACGCTTATACGTATTTGAGTAAATGCTGAAACGTTTCGTTTGCAGTTTATATAAATCTGTCGCTGTCAAATAATTCGCGTCAATTTTCAGTTGTCATTAATGAGGTTGTCAAAAAAGAGAGGTTATGTCGTATAAAATATTTATTAAATCTAATTTAAATAAAGTTTTTTTGAATTAAATAAAAAATAATAATAAAAAGCCAAAATGAGCAGCCGAACATTGATGTTGTTAGGTCAATGTGTGCCATGTATTAAAAAGAATGCTTCTAAAATCCGCATCCGGCGAATGGAACTGGATACCAATCTGCTAATGGTGAAATTTTATATAAAATCCCCTAAAACGTCAATGTAACTCCAATCTTTTCTTGTAGTACTTTAAAAAAGACGAATTTTACTTCGCCCACGACCCACAGAAGCTCTGCAAAACCGGCGATGTCGTCCTGATAAAAGAACTTCCACACAAACTAACAAAGCTAATTACCCACTCCGTCGAAGAGGTGATCTATCCACTGGGAGACATTACCGACCCCATAACAGGCAAAAAAGTGGTTGTTGGTAAATATCGCGATGAGATCGAGGAAGCAAACAAATTGTACGGCAAAGCTGACACCGCGTTCGACTATACAAAAGCGCCGGCGCGTGGACGACTGGAGGGCACTAAAGATTTCACACATGGAGAGACTTACATTAAGTATCACGATGACGGAAAGGATCAGCCATTTGCTGTTTAAAAACGTATTTTATAGTAGAAGAATAAAATAGCAAATAAATTAAAATGTTCATATATTAAAAGTCTTTCGTTCATTAAATTAAATGAAAATTTACATTGCAGCCAAGTGGCCGTCACGTAACGGGTCTTTTTGTATATGTTCAAATTGTGTTTCACTCCATTCCTAGGAATTCACGTTCCAAAGCGGCGCCCATCATGTTCCAATCGCCATCGTCCTCGTCAATAGGGTCTTCGCTGCCCTCACTTTGGGCGGAACCCATATCCAAATCGGACGGCAAATCCTCGCCTGCTGAGCAGTTTTGTTGATTAGGGAATCTTGATAGAATTCTGAATGAACTTACCTCTTCGAAATTTGATGCTTGGACTCTCATCATCATCTGAGCTAAAGCTATTGTTGTCCTTGTTAAATTGATTATCCTCCTGCATGCTCTCCTCGTCCGGTGTGTTTTCCAATTTTAATTGGACGACTTGCTTGATGTTCTGCTCCTCCTTCTCCTCTTGTCTTTTTCGTTTTCGCAATTTCTTATCAATTGGAGGATTCTCTGTTTAAAACAAAAAATGAGATAAAAATATTTTTTTAAAACTCATTCCAGAACTTACCAATATCGACCGGCTCGTCATCACTAGATGAGTCATCATCGGATTCAAAAAACTGATCAAAATCCTTATTCATCTCATCTATATCATCATTTGTGAAGCTTAACAATGGATTTATGGTATCAATGAATTTAGCTGGCAAATCCTTGCCGTCCACTGGTGGCGTTGCCAAATAATTGGCAACATGCTCTGGACTGTGACAATGTGGCGGCGGTTGTCGCATTTTACTAGGCTTATTCGGATCCAACGGGAACACTCGCTCATCCACGCACTCCCAACGTTCAGCACATGACCACAACCAATCTGGGGTGACTATATGAATATCAGGTCGTTTGCGGGACGTGTTGACTTTGAATGTTCCCGAAGTAACGGCAACTAGATGCGTCGTTTTCTCATCCAGCTCCTTACTCACAGTGCTGCCCAGACTCTTAGCAATCAGATAGGCTTTACTCTGCTCCAGTTTCATGTGATTGGGTACCAACCCAGAGAACACTAAATGCTTGCCAACTAAAACCTCGGATCGTATCTTTGGTATTAGTTGCTTGAGGTCAGGCAATGTCTTTGTAGAATCGTGTATTTCATAGAACCGCAAATGGATTTTCTTTAAAACCTGCTCCAGGTACAGTAAGTAGTCGTCAGGGTCTTCAATGTCTATTAAATTATCGTCGCTATCCCGATTGGTTTCTTCACTAGATTTATCCTCTTCCTTGTCGACAGTTTGCTCTGTCTTGTCGTCGGCACTTTGCTCTTTCTTGTTGTCGGCACTTGCATCAATCTCTTCACTTTCTTCTTTGTCTGCGGTTTCTTTGTTATCAGTCGGCGCTGGCGTTTCTTGTGGTTCTTGCGTAGTTTCTGTTGAATTGTTTTCCAATTTTCCCGTTACATCTGTACTTTTACTTTCTTCAGCTGCAGCAATTTCAGCATTATTTTCATCACTTTTAGATTTCCTACTGGCTTCGTCCTTCTTTTCAGCTTCCTTTAGTAAATCTTCAACGAAAATTGTTAGTTATCTTCCTGTATCTATAAAATGACTTCCCGAATTACCATTAAAATCAACGCCTTTGCCATCAAGTTCATTTTTTGTCATGCCAGGCGGTGCGTTGATGTCGCCGGTATGTTGAAAAAAATGGTATGGCTTCACTTGAATCAAATTTGTGGCCATATTCCAAACATCCTCACGATCATCAATAATGCAAACCATCGAGTCTCCACATGGAAACAACGCCCTAAACAAACAAAATCAATAAATTCATAAAAAGGATCATCTTATAAGAAATCCACAATTACTTTAAATTATCTTGCTTGCTGTTTGCACTGAAACATTCATCTCTCGAAAGGATCCTGTGGGAGAAAAATTTGCCGTCCTCATCCAGGAACTGAGCGATGGTGTGTGCATAGTTTCGAGCACCAAATGTGCAAATATGAAGCTCAAAGAAGGGCGCAATATTGGTGAGAAACTGTGATGTTCCCGGCCTCAATCGCGTGTGATACCACGGCGAATTGGGTCCATACAATTGAAAGTGATAAACTGCTCTCAGATTATCCGGCACATTGTCATTAGTAGTGTGGATGAGTGTCTGATCTAAATCCACAAGCAGCACCAGTTTCTTATCCTGCAACAAACGGGCAGTATCCGCCTTGCCAATCTCCTCAGCTAAAGTCTGAGACACTTTAAGGTCAGGCACAGCGTGCACCATTGGAACAGAGGCTTCCGATTGATTTCCCTGTTGGTAGAAAATTTGTTCTCACTTAGATGTACCCAACGTGCCCTGCTGACGGGACTAACCTCATTTTCTTGGCGCAAATCCGCACCGCAATCGGCGCACATGTCCTTGATGACGGTTGTGTGAATGCATTCGGACAGCTCCAGCAGTGCAACCCTGAAACATGAAACATCATATTGGTAATGGAGGCGTTTAAGTGACAACAAGGGCACACCACAATGGAAACGCAGCACGATCAAGACATCTTGCCGGCATTATTCAAAGGTTCCAATGTTTCCCGCCCAAAATCAAAGTGCAGCTGCAAACTTGTTTTGGAGTTTGTTTTTCGCTGCGTGTAAACAACATTACCCCTTGTCGACGAGAGCGCCATCTTCGTAGATGCGCCTCTTCACGACGCCACTTTTTGTCGACTTAAGCCGCTTTATTTCCGTATTATCGCTGCCGGGTACTTCGTAGAGGAGGATGACCTGGTTGTGTGAGACTTGATATCCTTCCCGGACGCGCCACTTCTTGATTTTTATACAATTTTCTGACGGTGCAAAAACAACAATATTTGGATCCGCCATGTTACTTTTTGCAACTTTTTACGTATTTTGACACATGTAAGTCGCCACTGAACTGAATTTGTGACAGCCGAAATGTCATTTTATTGGGAAAGCTAATGCCGCTGGGCTGGAGATGTGGGACTCGCAAACTCGATTTTAGACGAATTCCAAGATTGGAATTTAATTTACATGTTTCAAATCGTAGATTTGGAGATCAATCAAGCCATTTGTTTCAAACATTAAGAAAATTCTTTGACTGTAAGAGAGCTTAAAGGATAATTCTAAATGTAAAATCTGTTCCAAAACATCTCCCTACAGTCAAAATAATCTGTTATACAGAAAACAGAAGATATTTACTGATTGCAGATTTACAAATGAAAAATTTAAGGAAATTTGAGAGAGGACTTTATCTGGGAATCTTATTTTTTGTGTATGTTGCTAAAACTTTTGGTCGTTTACCGACCCATCTCCGCATTCTTAACCTGAAAATCATAAAAATTGTAAAAACTAATCTCATAAAGTGATAGTTGCACAACGTCAAACTCTTTAAGACGTTTTTAAGGAAGGAACACAATCTTTAACCGTAATTAGTTTTTATTTAGATGGTGGAAATAAAAAAATCCAGTCTATTTCTTGGCTGGAGCGGGTGCAGCTTTCTTGGCGGCCTGTCTCTCTGCGAACCTCTTCTTGGCTTCGGCATCGGACACATTGCCCTTCAGTGCGAAACGCTGGTTGCGCAAGAATTTCTGGTCAACCTTTATGTACAAAAAAAAAGAACAGAAGATTAACCACTACATCACAGTAGAACTGACATTGATACTTACACCCAGGGTGGATTCATGGCGCTTGCGGACTGGCTTTTTGATACCGTTGCGATGTGCCTTACGGTCTGTAAACAGAAACTATTGTTAAAAACTATTCAAATTGTAACTGGACGGATGAAAACTTACTTTGATTGTGATTGGTATGATTCTTTGACTTGGCCATGGTTCAATCTGGAAAATTCAATAAGATGGACATTAGTACATTGGGATGGATGTCAACAAACGATATTTTTAGTAATTTATCGCAATCAAATTTGATAAATTCCATTGCGGCTTTATGAATTTACAAACTGGCAATCAATTTGATATGAATTTAATGCATTTTATCAATTAAATAAGCAGATGAATTGAAATTATTATTTCTGAAATTATTTTGAACACCAACCTCTTGCAATACAACCGGAAGAAAGAACATATAATTTGTCGCAATTGACGTCTGTCAAATGATAGGAAATATATAATATATTCAATTGTATTAAAGCAGGGCGTTTAAACAGATTAAATAATTTTCATAAATAAAAATTAAAATTTTTTAAATAATATTTTAAATTTTCGTTTTTTACAAATCCGATAATAATTAACATTTTAATTTTAAATAAAATTATAGAAGTTTGCAATTTTGTTAACGTAAAATATTTAAAACCACCCTGTAAAAAGGCGGTAATATCATGTTTTTAGGTTAGTTTACAAAATCATAATTATGAGGCAATTGTATTCCGTAATTTAGTTAAATAGTGCACCTTAAATATATGACCCTGTGCCTTTCATCATTTAGTGTTTAAACGTGTGAATCTTAAGACATTGGCTGTTAAAATGACCCATCGGTATCACCATAATCTCACGAGTGATTGACTGTGTTTGCATAACTGTGAATTTAGTGCATACAGTTATCTCTTCGCCTATTAAATGTGCAGTTACAATATCAAGTTATAAGCGGCTTCCTATTCCGGTGTATGCATTAATAATTGTGAAGATGCTGTGACATCGACCACCGAGTACAGACTA
>JANSTS010000004.1:84995-97870 GCA_026546915.1 Sylvicola fuscatus
TACAGACTATGCTGGTCCGACAAACAGTCTACATCGCTGCGACTTAAGTTCTTTCGTCATGAATTTGGTTTGTGTTATTTGCACGGACTCCTTTAAGGGATCCGACGAGGTGCAAGTTACCAAATGTGGTCACATGTTTCACAATATGTGCCTCATGCAATGGTTTGAAAGGTATTTCTTCTCTATCAACATTCCTTAAATTAACAATTTCAAAATGAACAAATTTTAGATCCCAATCATGTCCTCAATGTCGCGCAAAGTGCTCAATGCGAACTGTGAATCGTGTATTCTTCAATGTGGCCACGACAGATCCAACGGCTGTGGACGTCGATTCCCTGCACCAGGAAATTGATACGCTTTCGCTTAAAGTTCGACAAAGCGAAAAGGAGTTGAAGGAGCTACGAGAAGAGAATGAAGTTGAACGTCTCTGTGCGTCGCAGGCAAAGTTGGTTTATATATTCACTTTAAATTAACGAATTATCATAACAATTTTTATTCAAGTAAATCCATTAAACTGCTGAATAAAGAAGTCTCATCATATAAAGTCACACATGCCACTATGAAAGTCCAGGTAAATTGATTAAAAATGGCTTCAAACTACTTGGAAACTAATTTTTTTTGAATAGCTGGATATGGCGAGATCTAGGCTTGAAAATCAAGAGCAGCTTCATAATAAAATAGCTGAACTTGAAGCCAAACAGGAACAAATGGATATGGTGAACCGTCTCATGAAGTGCACATCGCTGGAAGCAGATAAATTACTTAAAAACACTGATGCCAAGACTCTTTCCATGATGGTGAGCTCACTGAAGCACGAGCTTGAAGCTAGTGAACAGAATCGCGCAGAGTTACGCCGCAGAATACACACTGTCCAAAACGAAATCAAATCAACTCGAGACCAAGAAAGGTATTGTCCATTGATTAACAATTTGTTTGTTGACATTAACTTTTAAAATAAAACAGGAAGCATTTGGAACGTATTTCGGAACTTGACAGTGAAAATTACTCCCTAAAGACAAAGGCAATTTTACCTTGACACTTCAACTTAATGGCCAATAACAAAGTTTCTTACATTTCAGGTGGAGCAATTGCAGAAAGAGCTGGAAACCGAAGCATCTGGTAATGCAGCAAAGGAGATTCCCATGGCAGTGACACGACTTTCCCCACCAATTAACCCAAGAAAACGTAAACTTCTGGCCAGTGACATTATCCAAACACCGACTGGAATTGTAGGCTTCTATTCTCTTTTATTAATTGTTATCACTGTCATATTCAAGCTGATCTTGATCCTTTGTTCCAAATTTCTTTATTCAATCGTTTAATAAATTGTTTTGTTATTGGTTAATCCTTGGAAAGGATAATACTTATCGTACGTATTTCTCAATAATATGTCTCTGACGGGAAAATTACCAATAAATTGAGAACGTACGTTTAACATTCATATTTTATTTCATTACTGTTCATTTTGAAACCGGTTTTGACAAGACCAGTTGCTTCTTCACCTGACACGCATTTTTTCTATTCCCAGAGAGAAGACCCGGTATCGGGAGAATCACCAAATTCGCCGTACTTAAATATTGCATCAAGTATGATTGGATTGACGCCACTGCTGAAGCCCAATTCCGGAACCACCAGCCTCGCTAGAGAACTGCAAAAAGCCTCAGAAAATAAAGTAAGACTCATCGATTTACCTGTTGAAATGGAATCCTCTGTAATTAACACTTTCATTTTAGTTTTCAATTTTTAAAAAGAGTCGCTTAACCGAGAAGACAACTACGTCAACTAAACATTTGAATTTCATCTCAAACGGACTGGGTGGTTCCGAAAAGGCAGAAGTGTTTCCATCACCGCTGAGAGAAAGGCCCAATTTGCCTGGATTAAATTCAAAAGCGTCACGTCTGAAAGGAAACCGTCTGGCATCAAGCTCTAAGGGATTTATATTAAAGAAATAAATGTTAAGTGTAAAGATTAAATACAATTAAGATTTGTGCATTTCATTTAATTATTGGTTATGATAATACAGGAAAGGCGCAATAAATTTGGTTCAGTATAAAAAAGGTGTTGGCAGCACAGGTATGAGGCGAGTTGTTAGGAAATAAAGAGCACAAAAGGTTAGTAGAAAAATGTGAATGTCCATGTCAGTTTTGGATTTTGATGGTGGAAGTTCCGGTCCATTCTTCTTTCAAGTCCACCTTGCACTCCAAGTCACGCAGCGCTGCTTTAATGTCTTGACTTATTGTCGGATGATCCTTCATAGCGTTGTTGAGCATCTCCTCGGCACCGTGCTCAATAAAATTGTCGCATTGTTCACGAGAACGGGACACCATGTTACGAATTGCCCAGGCCCCATTGCGCTGAAATAATCAATACATTCAACCAGGACTAGCGGGAATTAAGGGCTGTAAAACTTACAACGAGTATTTTGTTTTTTGGATACATTTTCATGATTTCAACGACAATTTCTGGGATGCCTGCGTCAAAAAGAGCTTTGCTATTTTCTTTATTACGTAGAGTTAACGTAGATACGCATAAAAGCCCGATTTTGGCCAGCACTTGATCGTTCTGAAAGTGTCAAACAATCTATTGCAATATTCTTAACGAAGCAGATTAGAAAATACCTTATGACGATTCAAGGCTTCTGAAATGAGTGGAGCAAAGCCATGCTGAATGACGGAGACTTTCACTGCGTCATTTCCTGCTAAAGCTCGGACTAATTTAAGCGCTTCTCTGGCCAACCTTGCACTTTCTGGATGCTCTTTCTAACAACATATAATCAACTTTAATCATTTTTCATGGCCAGAATTGACAAAACCTCACCATTGCGTCTATAATGAAGCTAAGAGCTCCAGCTTCCTCAACAGTAACACAGAATTCATTACGAACTGTCAAGGAAGCGATAGTCAGCAGTAATTCACAGGTGACATCTTTGTGCGATTTAAACTCTGAAAAAAAGATAATATTAGATATTTACGTTTAAATGTAATTATTGACATTATTTTACTTTTAAGTAAATTAGCCAGTTCCACGAGAAAGTCTGCAGCGAGCATCCTTGCATGTTCATGGGCCTTTCCAAATTCAACGCGAATGTCGTCATCCAAAATTAAGGAGCGCAATACAATGCACAACTCTTTCACAACATCGGGCTCATCACGCTGGAGGAATGGCTTCAGCTGCTTAACAATGTTTGCGTTCATGATGTTCTGGCGATTGATCTCATGAAGGACGCAAGCTTTTTGCAAGCATTTCATTGCGCCAACAATTAAATCCACCTGCTCATAGGTATCCATTATTTTAATTAGATAAACCAATGTTGGAGGATCGAAAATATCTGGCTGGCTGTCCAATAATGCGGCATTGGTACTTAAAGCAGCTTTTAAAACCTGTCAAAATACATTAGATTATGACTCATTGGGATAGAATTTGTATGAACTCACATCAATATTGACTTTTTCAGCTGAAAACTCTGCCTGGACAAGGCTATCAATGACATCAGCTGTTTTAAGACCAGCTGCGCGAATCCGGTGTGGAACACTTTTGAGACATTGGTCCTCGACTATCTTTAAGTTGCTAAGAACATCAGCTGCCTCCAATATTGACTCCTTTTTGCAATGACTCTGCAGTTTGTCAATGGCTTCATTCAAAAACGGTACACCTGTTTCATCATTGATGTCTAGATCCGTGATAATGTTCATCAAGTTGATGCCCTTCATGAAATATGAAAGTTTGAATAAAAAACTATATTTTACACGATCTTTTCAAATTCTAACCTGTGCCAGGAGCTGGTCAATGGTCTCTTTTTTGGCCTCCTCACAGGACATTGAGAACTCAACAATGTTTTCCTTGACAATCTCATCGAATGTCTCCTGAGCCACGACCTTAGCCATTTTTATCGGTGATGGACCTGCGTTTTCGTGTTTTTTTTTTTTATGAAATGCACCAGTGCACAAACTGATGACGGATTCTCTTTGTTTACCTTATTTGGGTTCAATGTTTTACACAAAAAAGTGCAGTCTTGATAGCTTCCCACTCACAAATCACAACATATGTCAATTCAAAAAGAATCTTTAAAAAAAATGTTGCAAATGCTTTTAAAGAAATATAAATATAACTAGTACAATAATTAATGATAAATCAGCTGTTTTGCTTTTATTGTTCGCTAGTGCGATATACGTCTAATGGCTAAAATTTCTTTTCAATAAATGAAATTTTTTAAAACAAAATTTAAAAGCCATCTTTTGGCCAGAATGTTAATCACTGTTTCTCCAGCACTTTGCACATAACCCTACTTTTATGATGTCATTAATTTTTTTTATTTATTATTTGCATTAAGTACAATCATATTTATTCAAATTAAATTCTTTTGTATATGAGCGTTCATTATTCAATAAATTACATTAAAAAAAAAATTAGACGACAAATTTTGAAAATTGTTTTATTGAAACACCCTGTCCTAAAAAAAGGTCGCGAAAAAATTCTGTTTTTGGGTGTAATTTTGACGAAAAATAAACGAAAATCGGTCGAATAAACTCTCAATTTTTTGTTGACAATTGACGCAGCTGGACATAAGTATAAATCAAAGAAATTTCACATAGGCCGCATATCCAATATAGCATATAACATATTTTTTCAGCTCAGAAATGACATCATAAGACATAACTGTTATAGCGCGCTACTCTTCAAATCAAATCACGTCATTTTACGTGGCCTTGCATTAAAATTCCCAAAATTTTTATTTGTCAGTCGTGTTTCGGCATCAAACAGAAGCTTTAATTGTTGATCGAACTTTATTCAAAATAACAAGTTTTTAAAAAGAAATATTAAATCTTTAAATCAAAGACAATACCTCTTAAAACAAACTATTTAAATAATAAAAAAGGTAACAGTTTCTTCAAAGAAAGATTAATTGAAATTTGATTTATGTTTAAAAATAGATTTTTGTCAAATCGCTCATTTACTAAAAACTAAAAATCGTTTTCTTTTTAAGCGTGTACTTTCTCCGAAATTCCAACAAAATGAGTGACAACATCGACGAGTTGAGCGACAAGGAGCTGCACTTGGAGCTGGTGAAATATGGCTGCAACACGCCGGTTCTGCCAACAACGCGGAAATTGCTGGTATCAAAATTGCGAAAATTAATAAAAGAAAACAATGGCGCCTCCGCAGTACCACAAGTAGAAGAAACTACGACAGTGACAACATCAAGAAAGCGTAAATCGTCCATGTCAAGTATGCCGCCGCCCAAAATCCCATCAGTGCAGGCGACAGCGTCACCGGCCAGAGCGAGTACGAGCAGACGTTCAACACTGCCGCACACTCACATAATCCCAGTGCTTCAAACGGTGTCTGAAAACTCAAGCAAAAGTCCCGAAAAGACGATTGTTGTTCTGGACGAGACAAGTCCTCGCCGAAAATTCCCCGGTCGGTCTAAATTGGCTGCAATGGAACTGGAGAGAAGTATTTTGGAGACTAGTCAAGAGGCAACATCATCGCCATCAAGTGTCAATCTCGATCAGACTATAAGTCCTCGCCAAAAATTTCCAGGTCGCTCTAAATTGGCCGCAATGGAACTGGAGAGAAGTATTTTGGAATCTAGTCAAGAGGCAACGTCGTCGAGTCTTGATGAGACTATAAGTCCGCGACGAAAATTTCCGGGTCGCTCTAAATTGGCTGCAATGGAACTGGAGAAAAGTCTATTGGAAACTAGTCAATCGATGACGTCGTCACCAAAACCATTGTCGCCACGAAAGTCGTACCAATCGGAGATTGTTTATCAATCACCGAGAAGTCAAGCATCCCATTTGTCACTCAGAAAATCATATCAACCAGAGATTTCAACAACAACAACCACAATTGAAAGGGAAACAATGCGCCTTCATAAGTATCCGGAAAGGTCTGCGATGAGAGAAATAAATTCAGTGCTCAGTCAATCACCTGTCACCGTATCAGCAATTGGAAGCGATATGGCAAGACGCAGAACAATCAGTTCGACACCAACGGCCAGCATCAACTTATCTCAGCCGGCTGTCATGCCAGGTCGTTTTCAGACCATTTCCATCGACAAATATGGCCCACTTCCTGAAACAGAAGTAGGATATCGCTGGATCTTTATCGTTGAAGATGTTTCCTCAATGTGGGTCGAGCTGTTTCCGCTGAAAATAATGTCATCGGAGCAATGTGCCAGATTGTTGATTGATGAGATCTTCTTGCGGTTCGGTACACCACACAACATCATTTCAAGCGTTGGTGACAATGAGTTCCGCGATGACATTGTCCAACATTTGACGTATTGCATCAGTCCAAACGATTGTCCAGTGGTGCCTCGGCGGTCGCGAAACGTCAAGAACCTGCTCAGAGTTTTATTGCAGGATTGCACGTCCAGTTGGTCCACGCATTTGCCAACATACCGTTTCGCGCTCAACTCACTGAAATGCAACATGACCAACAAAATCGCCTCTGTCAATGTGTTTGGATGTGAGCTGCGGACCGTGGATGAGGCAAATGAGGAGATAAATGAGCATTTTGTCGCAGCTTCCGACGTCGCTTATTATTTGCAGAATGTTGGAGATGCTATGAGAGATTTTAAGGATATGGCTTAATCACTATAACGTTTTATTATGAAAAAATATTTTTTGATAAAATAATTGATTGTTTTAATTATATGAGACATTTTACACAGAATGAGTCAATCAATAAGTAGGTTCCTCAAAGGTTCCATCCTCAAACATTGCCTGCCACTGAGTACCGTCAGGATATTCGTACATTTCAATGGCTTCCTGCTGTAAAGTCGTACTATATCCTGGAGCCTGACAATAACATTTCTTTTTTCAGTAAAAGATTAAGATATTGGATGACAGCAAATCTCTTACCAATGGAGCAATGTAGTGGCCCTTCTCAACAACAGCCGGATGAACAAACTGCTCGTGCTGTTGATCGACAAATTCAATGACTCTGTTACTTTGGGTTCCAGATAATGATGTATAATCCCACATTTGAAGGTGTTGAACCATCTCACAAAGACCAACTCCTCCAGCATGTGGGCACACTTTCACTGCTCAGTTAAATGATATTTAAATTTAATAAATTTAATTTCAAATTAACAAAAATACCGTTTAGTTTGTAGGCCATTAAATAGACGGCCAAAATTTCGTTGACTCCACCAATTCTAGCCGAATCAATTTGACAGAATTCAAGTGCCTTCGCTTGTAGAAACTGTTTGAACATGACACGATTAGCGCACATCTCACCAGTAGCCACGCCGATTCCAAATGGCCTGAAATTATTGACTAATTTTAACAAAAAGTCAACAAAACTGAAGGCTTTCTACCTCAACGCCTTTGCGATGGCGGCATGTCCCAGTATGTCATCGGGCGAAGTTGGTTCCTCGATCCATAAGGGTTTGAATTCAGCTAACTGCTTCACCCAGTCGATGGCTTGGTTGACATCCCAAACTTGGTTAGCGTCAATCATCTAGATAGATAGAGATTTTCATTAATTTAAACTGTTTTCATGTTTTGTTACCTTACCAAATGATTATTCCATCCAATGATTTCACGAACCAGTCTGCATCTTTTACGATCATTCTCTAAATTTTGTCCAACCTTAATTTTAAAGGAAGTAAATCCCTTTTCCAAATAGTGGCAGCAGAGCTGCTTGATTTTATCATCGTTGTAGCCAATCCAACCGACTTGAGTGGTATAGGCTGGATAGCCATTCTCCAACAAATTGTCCACACGAAGCTGCTTCCCTTCTTTTCTAGATTTTAGAATCGAAATCGCTTCAGTGGGAGTTATGAGTTCAGTGATGTAGCGGAAGTCAATCGTTGAGACGAGTTGCTTAAAAAATACAGGGCGAATTTTTTAGTATTGTTATGATTTAAAACAAATTATATTTTTTTCTTAATTTACATCTTAAAATTAAAGTTTTTTTATTGGGGATAAAATTGCTCAGCCCTAAAACTGAAGACACTGCCAATAAGACGCAATGCAGTGCATCTGTATTGGTGCATTTGCTGTTATTTCAATTTTATAACCTCAAAATTTGTCAAAATATATATGTTTACTTCAGTTTTATGCCAGCATAATAACACAGTTACTGCAGTGTGTAGTCAACATAAAAATGTGTGCAAAATATTAACAACAAGTTCAATTAAGTAGTAAAAATCGCGTGCAACATTACTGAGCAGGTGTGTTAACTTGTTAGATACATAAATGTGTGAACAAATGAAGATAGAAAAAGGAACGGAGAAGAAAAACGCAGAGTTTTCCCGTCGGCGGTTCAAAGTGTTGGTGAACATGGCCACCGCGGTCTCACCACTACAGTTTTAGCGGCGCCAAAATACCTATGTAGCATTGAATTCTATTTGCATTTACATTTCGCTTAAATAAATAATTCAGCGAAACGCGAATAATTAATTATAAACTTCATTGCCGCCAAGAGACGACGCTTAAGGCGCTTTGCGTCTTGCAATGTTTTTAGCGGTGCAAGTGCAACAAGTTTGGGTTGATGCCGTCAAAATCAATTAAAATGCTTCGCGTTTTGTGTCGCGCCACTTTTTCCGTTTTCCCTTTGGGCCGCGACGTTTGATGAGTTTTTTTGCCCCGCACCAACACACACACACACACACACAACAAGCCAATAAGACATAAGCGCCATAAAGTTGTTGTGAAGAAAACAAACCTCAAAACAAATCAGCGAAACAACATAATAATTATATAAAAATATAATGACGCGAATCTAAAAATAGCGACGCGTTCTTAAAAATACACGCTACCGCAGCAAACGGTTCAAAATATCGAATAATAAATACTTAAATTGGGCTATCTTAAAAGTTAGGTTAGGTCTGAGGTGAACCTTTTCTTCAATTGTTTTCGCCACCAAACTGAGTAACCATTGTAGTAAATTGTTTTTGTTGTGTTTTGAAAAGAAGAATAAGAAGCCTAAAACAGGATTTATCGTCATTTCAGGAAATTCGGTGTTAAATGTAATCTTAACATCATTACAAACGTGTTTAAAAAGATTAAGAAAGTAGCTGCTAACTGAACAGTGCCATGGACAACTTGGATTTGCTGTCTGACGATGAGTTGCGTCTGCGACTGGTGCAATACGGCTTCCAGAATCTGCCGGTGACAGCGACGACGCGCAAGGTGCTGGTGAAAAAGCTGCGCAATTACATGAATAGCGAACAGTCGAAGCTTCGCCGGGAGACGTCCTATGCTACACGCTACTCGTCCGACGAGGATCTGTCAGATCGCGAGAACCGCGTCAAACGCAAGACAATAGCGGCCTTCTCACAGGCAAACAGTCACAGTATGCCGCCGCCGCAAAAAGTGCCATATTATTCATCGCCGTCCAGCAGTGTGGACACCAAATTAAGTAAACGGACGACTGTCGGCAGTGGCAGCTCGCCTATGGCGTCGTCTAACTTTGTGACACACAACAACAAGTCACCAGTACAACCACGGTCCTCTGTGTACATTGCGCCACTAATAATATCACACGATACAGACGAGGACGAGTCCGATGACTATCAATTGTATGCGGACACCAATAATAAGTCGGCCGGCAGTACCAGTCGCATTTCATCGTCCCGCCGCTTGGCACCAACCAAGAGTGAGTTTTCTTAGCTGTTTGACTTTTTTGTTTTTCAAACGAATATTAACATGTTTTTCGTGTGCTTTTTTAGATTTCATGTCTGCCTCACCAGTGGAATCCAATAAGAGGAATTCACGAAGCTTCCAGCCAGTAGCCATGAACAATGGCGGCTCGAATCACAGCTACATTGGCACATCCACTAGCACAACCGCACCCGCCCCGTCGCCACCATTGACGCCTTACAGTTTCAGTGCAGTGTCCCAGCGTTTACTGAATTTACGGAGGGCGACTATGCGCGGGGAGACTCGCAAAATCCAGCCACTCACGAATCGCGTTTACATGGGTGGAGATCCGTCGGTGCGTGACACCTTCGGCGGATTCGCCGGCATGTCAGAACCACCGCCATCGGCACAACAACGTGCACGCACCTCTGCAATCTCATCACTGTTGGCTAGGTTCAACGACCAGTACGGATTCAAGCAATCCGTCATACCGTGCCTGCTCGTGTCCCTACTTATCGGCTTCTTTGCAATGCTGTCATTCGCCTACTTGACGATAAGTCCGAATCTGGCCAAGACATTGAATGCCAAGGACACAATTTACTCGCCATGTGGCATCGGCTTCATCGAACATGGCTCCTGTATAGCGGACGAGGCGCAATTGACTTCGGCATTGGAGTTGCTGAAAGTTGTGGCGCCAGAGCTGCAGCGACGCGTCGAGTTGAATCGCTGCTCTGATGCAACGACGGCGTTTGTCATGAGCGCACGTGATGTGCTGCATCATGCCGTCGATCGAGATGACACGCGCAATGTGGTTAGCCAGCTGGACGATTTGCACTCCATGGAATACTTGATATCAATGAATCCGCAGTGGCGAATTAACAATGTGAATGCAAATGGTGAAGCGATTACATTGAATGAGGTCAATGATATGCGCGCCACCAAAAGCAACTACTTTGCCATTCTGAATCCGAAGCTGCCGTTTTCCTGTTCCATAATGAAAAAAGTGCAGACATTCTCTCTGGTGGTGGGCTGGATTGCACTCGTCACAATTATTGTGCTAGTCGGTCGCTATGGGCTGCGTGCCATCATCAATATACGTCAATCTCGCAAGGATAAAGTGAACATATTGGTGAATGAAATAATCAACGTTCTCATGGAGAAGGCGGCCAATTCTATGGAACTGGAGAATCCGTCGCCGTCATCGTCGCTAGTGGTTGTTAATCATCTGCGTGATAAGCTCATTGCGCCGACGGAACGATCTAACACGGAATGGGCGTGGAATGCGGCCATACATGCGTTGGAGCAAAACGAAAGTCGCGTTCAGTTTGAGATGGGAACATGCAACGGCGAGGACGTCAAGATGATGAGGTGGATTGATACAGTTGCGCCGCATTTTAATGCACGCTCGTCCCAAGTGAAGAAGTGGCAGAGTCCGGCGTTTGATAACAGCAACAAAATTGTGGATCCACCGACGCCGTGCTTGAAAATTAGACAAATGTTTGATAAGTACGAAGCCAATCAGCCGAATTTGAAGCAAATCATTCAGGATGCGATTCTGGAGAAGGTCGGCTCAGATTGTAACATTTATGACATACAGTTGGAAGCCAGCACAAGTTGCGTGTACGTGCGTTGCGCGACCCCACACGATGCTGGCACTGTTCACAGCGAGATCAACGGCTGGTGGTTTGACAATCGCCTCGTTTCCATTAAGTTTATCCAATTGGAGCGGTACCTGAGTCGTTTCCCGAAATCCCCAAACGGACCGACGTGCCTTCGTCCCTCCAACACAAACAATTCGTCGATGTCACAGTGCAAGGAGAGCGGCAAGGACAACGGCCGATTTGATGATGAGGATGACGACGACGACAGTGAGGAGCAAAATTATGCACACACGAAACCTGCTTCGAAACAAAATCACTACCAAAAGCGCTTTTAGGCTTTCACCGCTCAACCGACAAACGCCGGATGGAAGCACACATGAGAAGACTCACCAACCTCCCCCCCACTCATTTATCACCAGACATTGCTTTGTTTAAAATAATATTGTTTTATCATATTTCTTTTTTGTTATTGACTGGACGTTGACGATTTTGATTTTAATATTTCTCACTTGCTGTCCTTTTTTAACATAGAAAATGTAAGTAACATAATTGACTAAATTAATTAAAATAAATCTTAAAAATGATTCGTTTTCTCAATTGATTTTGGTATTAGTTCTAAAAATACCTCAGGTTCCATGTCAGTGAGCAACTTCCAGACAGGTTTATTCTCAAGTTTAGCCCACAAGTCCCACAGGCCATTTATTAAGGCAGCCACCGCCAAATGCGTCACTCCCTTTTCTGGCCCGATCTTGAAGAAAATCAATTTACAATTTGTATGAAGTTGTTTGTTTTGTTTTGACGTTACCCATCTGAGCTGACTTTCACTGGTTAGTTCGCGCCAAAATTTGCCGAAATTCTTGAATATTTCACCGGCGTTTCGGCCCTCAACTAAATGCTTCATGGCTTTGACAGCCAGTAAAACCACTTCGGTTCCTCGCCCTTTCAATACAAATAACACAACGTTAAGTTCAATGGCAAGAATTTTTTGTCCACCCAAATTTTGGGTTCAATTGAATACAAATTCTTTGCGCGAAGTGATGACGTCATGACAATAAAACCATTACCTAAAGTGAAAGTCAGTCCATTTCCTGAGACACCTCGTTCTGTATCGATTGTCACATAAACGCACGAGTAATCAGGATCCGTGTGCTAAACAAAACCACATTAATCTTCAATACAATTAGTGCAGTTTCTGCGGAGTTACCATCGCATCAGAGCCATGACCGCCAAGGGATGTCGGCCATCGCATGTCAATTGCCTCCACAGACACAATAACCAAATCACTTGCACTTTCAGCCATTTTCACCAACTAAATGTTACTGCTTGTTGCAACTCTCCTGCCAGTGGACTTTATAGGAAAAACATGTTTCCATGTAATGGTGTGGATGCTATTTGGATTATCTTGCTTGTGACTTTGCGATAACGCTGTCATCTTTCAGTGATAATTGGCTGTGTAGTGAGTATCATTCAAGTGCGGTTTAATTTAGCTCGATGTTATTAACTAGTCTCTGTGGATGGAGATCTGCTGTCCCGTACTTTGAAAAGATTTGTTTGTTTTGATCCGAATTCAAGATTATCGGTATTGTTTTGATTGGTTCAAGTACGAGCAATTTTACTCGTATTTTTATCAGGCTAATCAAAAAATGAAGAGTTTACATTGTAATTTGCAATTAAAATATTG
>JANSTS010000004.1:106869-117071 GCA_026546915.1 Sylvicola fuscatus
TGAAAATGTGAATTAATAAGTCATTTTCCATTTTTAAAAAAGCGCACGCGCATTTTTGTTAACGGCACTTGACGGGTTCAAATTAACGTCAAATTATCGCAACAATACGTCATAATTACAATTAAAATCAACGTCACAATTGAAAGGCTCATAGATAAGAGATAAGCCAGACACATTGTGAAAGGTAAACTGGTTTTAAAAAGGCAACGTGCGTTTTTTGAAACATCCAAAATATGAAGGGCTTTCACTTAACCGTTACTTTCATTGACTGTGGTTTTAAGTTTTTTAGTAAGATTAACTGTATAATTGCCGCAGGAAATGTCAATTGTAATTATTATTATCATGTGACTATTTAATTAGGCATAATGTAGTGAAGGTCATTTTGTATTGTTTGTTCACTTGTAATAATTAATGTAATAATGGCAATGTTTAATAAAATACATTTGAACTGAAATTTTTTTTTAAATAGAACTTAAATTGAAGACACTTTTTTATCACTTGATTTCACGTCAGCACTACAACCGATCCAAACATAACCATTAACCACCGAACTTAAGCACGTCCAAACTGCAACTGACCAGTGGAAAATCATTTTCAACTATGTACGCACCGTCTCAGTTTTCGCAATGCCACTGCATGCCGTTACACTCGTAACTCAATTTTCTCAATTTTAAACGTTTACTACACAAATTACAAATTAAGCTAACGAGAATATGAAAAGAATCCACGCAGAGCTTAACCGCGACAATCACTCGCTTTTTGTTAAATCATTTGACTGGCTGCTGCGGCTACTGGCTAATATACGGTTACCACAGACGCACCGAAAATTAATGTAAATAATGACGGCACGCACGCTCAGACAACTCAACTTTGAGTAATTACGGTTGACGAATTTATTTTCGGTTTTCACGAACATTCTCCAGTTCCACGTATCACTGGGAAATTTGCGCGTTGATTTTATCGTTCGGGACAGGTGAGTGAAATAATTAGTGCCAACATCCTTATCTTATCGCCATTACTCTGTGCACTATCATTTCTGATTTACTGGCCGAAGCCTGAATTGTGTTGTAGCCATGAATGATGATGGCCGAAAATCGAATGTTGCACTAATAAAACGCGGCAGGGAAGTCTAACTCAACTTTTTATATACAACAATTGTGTCAAGCCTCCCTGCCACTAAGTTTATTCTAAATTTGATATCTAGCTGTAATAATCTATATTTGAAAGTAATAAACTACTAATTATTTCTATAACTTGACCTTGAAAAACAATTTTTGAATTTGTCCTAAGGATGTTATAGCAATAACTAACGCAGGACCTCACGCATTGTAGTTCAGACCATTATTACTGGACTATCTTTAAGATCATATAGAGTATCAAAAATGGTTTTGTCCAGTATTGTTTTCATTTTAGAAAAAAATGCGGTTGGTTAGTGCCATGTATGAACAAAAAACGTGTCGAAATAAAAACACTTTCACTTTTTTGGTTGTTGGATATTATATTATTAGTCATGACGTCACTTTAGGTTTTATCTATTAAATTTATATTTTTTTAAATAATTTTTATATCTTATTCGTTTTTAATAATAAATGACATTTTTGAAATTTTGTAATTCATTTTAAAGTTAAATATATTTAAATAAAATAAAAATAAAATTATTTTTGAAAAATAATTATATTGCGGGCTTTTTGGTGGCAGCACCTGCGATTTAAAGAAAACATCTTCGTTAAGTTTTTATTTAAATAGTTTATATATAATTCTGAAATGTCACTGAAATGTTTGTAAAGTTTTATTTGTTTCTCTGCAGCGGAAGCATTATCAAGCATAAATTTTCATAATTCAAATTCAATTTTCATCAAAAGAAATGGAGGGAATAAAAATATATTGCGATACGATTGAGAAACATATTAAGCAGATATTTGATAACGCCAAAAATCTAGATCTGGAAGGTAATTTTATTGAATTTCGCTAAATTTATTGTATTAAAGACAAATTTCAGAGCTCCAGGATGCATCAATTTACAAAAAAATGATGGCAGATGTCTGTAAAGTTGAGATGGAGTATGAAGCGGGAACGAAAATATTGGCAAAACATTCCAAAGCAAATCACACGTCACTGGCTGTTTTTGATGAGGTAATTATCTAAATAAATCAAATTCAGACATCATTTCTCTAATGAAAACGTTTCAGGCTCTCTCCAATGATATTGAGAAGAAAAAAGTGGATCCAGTAAAGTCCAACCGCTATAAAAACTTTGTGCAATCAATGGAGGCCCAACCATCGGCCAGCCAGTCCCTTATTGAAGAGGGTTTGGCGACTTCTACTGATATGATTTCTACTGTGGATCCATTCACCAAGCGGCAGATTGATCACCCTGTACGCAATAAGTACTGCAATCACATTTATGACAAAGATACCGTCATCGAGTTGATCAAGACACAGGGACGTCAACGGTACAGCATTTGTCTTGTTAACAATATATCCGTTATTTATGGTTCATTTTTTTAGTTGCCCAATTGTTGGTTGCTCAAACAGACGCGAAATAAAGGAATCGGAGCTTGTGGAGGATTCAATGCTAATCGATACAATTCGCCGTCTTCAAACAAATTAAAATATTTTTTATACTCTTTTTTTAATAATACATAAATACACTGTTTTGTAATTTTTTTTTCTTATTTCCGCTAGGTCTATTGTAATTCATCTAAATTTACTTTAGGAGTGAACTAATTTGGTCTGGTTGTTTGTACTTTCTATTTTACGTGTCAATTGGCAATGGTCCAATTTGATTGCATCTGCAATTGTCGTCTTTATTTAACCAGCACTAGTTCAAGAGCAAATTTTTGTGGTATTTCAGTGCAACCACAGCAACCTGTTGCCCAGCACGAGTTGAAGCCAAAAATATTGCAAAAAAACTTTACTCAGGAAATTCTAGATATTCAAATATTGCGCATTTTATTTTGAATCGGTTCAACTTTGACAGTCAAATATGGAACGGTTCGCTTTGCGGTGTGGGCGAATCCCCGCACATGTGTGGCCGATGTGTCAAAATTGTGTCAATACAAAATAATTGCATCATATCTAGAAATGCAATTATTACATGAAAAATAATAATTTCTTTCTATCCAAATAATTACAATGAAATGCATAATTATGAATACAGTATCCGGAAACGGAAGAGTCGAGTCCTCACTCGGTGCTCGTTCGCGTCAATTCGGCCCACTTGTACAATTAATGAGTACATATATATATTCTGAGACGAGTACCGGTACACGAGTGACGGGGGGCAAAGAGAACTGGAGTAGAAGCGAGCTAGAAATACGCATCTGCCAGCGCTGCTGGTGCGACCGACAGAGACAGCACCAGAAATTCCGTTTGCAGCAATCGGTTGTGAGTTTTTGTTTCACAGCAGCTCGTCGATCCAGCCAAAACCTCGACTCGGTCACTTTGAAAGGGTCGCCAGCCGTATACGGACGTAAAAGTTGCACCTTCCTCTTGAGTTTTTGTGAATTTCATTAATACCCAAATTGTAAGTGCATCAAGTTTTTTTCTTCTTTTGTATTATCTTTGATATTATCGAAAAAGTGCAATTGTTGAAGGAATTCATTCTTAAAGATGTTTTTACACTAAATTAAATTAAAAAAGTGTTTAAAATGAAGTTTTTTTTTCACCGCAAACGGCATAGAGAATTCGTGCACGTGGCAGCTGCTTCATGAATTCCGGTGAAAAAGTGTATTCAGTGCTTCAATTTCTTGGATTATCCGATGAAACTATCTTTATTTCCTGCAATTGTACCTGTTTTTTTGTAACAAGTGTAATTTTACGGTGAAATTTAGTGAAAATATCGATAAATCTCAAGAAATTATTGCCACCTCATGCACGTGGCGGCGGAGTGCCGGCGCACTTTTCGCCTACTTTTTCAATGAAGTTCCCTGTGAATCGTTTCTATTTTGTTTTTCCATGTAATTTCCAATAACGGCTAGTGTTTTGCCACGATGTACGTTTGTGGAAATGTGCTACTTTGCCAGACAAAAGAAGTTACACATCCCCCGGTAGAAAATTGTGAAAAGTGAAACAAGATGGCGGCGGCTGTTCCCAAATCGACTAACTTGTTCTTGTTCTTTTTTTTCTTTAGCTTCATTACTAAGCGGCCATGTTGAAATTTTTCCATAAAGTTAATGTCGTCTAGTTTTATTTCCCATTGAGGAAACATTTCAAAGATTTTATGAATTGCAAATTGAATAAACACCTTTTTGCGACATTTTGCCCAGTAATTTACTTGGAAAAGTGCATTGGCCACGTTTCTTCGGGTCTTTTCTAGAAAACGCCCATGCGTTGGCCCAGTCATAGAGGGCCACTTTTTTAGTATTACAAACATTTTAAGTTTTCATTTTGCAAACCAACTCAATCGACTTCTTTAGAAAAGTAGCCATATTTGCTTTTTTTTTTGTGATTTCGCAATATTTGCCGGCAGATGATGAATCAGTGAACTGTTTCTGCGCATGTGTGCGCGTGAACATGCGGGCGAGCGTGTGTAAGTGTGACGAATCGTCACCAGACCCGTTAATATTTGCAATATCCATTGCTGTTCTCTCTCCATCCCGTTTTCGTTTTGCCACGGCGGATGGTCGCCATTTTGATTTGTCGCCGTCTGCGCTCTCCATCCACATCTATAAAAGAATGAATTTCCAGACATAATGCAACGCGCGTATGCAGTCAATGATGAAATAAATTTTCCAGTTCTGCTACTGAAAAGAACATGTGTGGATATCCCTTTACCAAATTTTCTGATGCACTTGTTGCAACCAATCTCAATTAATTTCGTTTGATAGAACAATTCTAATAAGCGTAAAAAAAATACTTACAGATAAAAAAAATCCATCATGGGCAAGGAAAAGGTTCATATTAACATTGTCGTCATCGGTCACGTCGATTCCGGCAAGTCAACCACCACCGGTCACTTGATCTACAAGTGCGGCGGTATTGACAAGCGTACCATCGAGAAATTCGAGAAGGAAGCTCAGGAGATGGGCAAGGGCTCCTTCAAATACGCATGGGTTTTGGACAAATTGAAGGCCGAACGTGAGCGTGGTATCACCATCGATATCGCCTTGTGGAAATTCGAGACCGCAAAGTTCTACGTCACCATCATCGATGCCCCAGGCCATCGTGATTTCATCAAGAACATGATCACCGGTACCTCACAGGCTGATTGCGCTGTATTGATTGTCGCTGCCGGTACTGGTGAGTTCGAGGCCGGTATCTCCAAGAACGGTCAGACTCGTGAGCATGCTCTGCTCGCCTTCACATTGGGTGTGAAACAATTGATTGTTGGTGTCAACAAAATGGATTCCACTGAGCCACCATTCAGCGAGCCCCGTTTCGAGGAAATCAAGAAGGAAGTCTCCACATACATCAAGAAGATCGGTTACAATCCAGCTGCCGTCGCCTTCGTGCCAATTTCCGGATGGCACGGTGACAACATGTTGGAGGCATCCACCCGTATGCCATGGTTCAAGGGATGGGCTGTTGAGCGCAAGGAAGGTAAGGCTGACGGCAAGACCTTGATTGAGGCTTTGGACTCCATTCTGCCACCATCTCGTCCAACCGACAAGGCCCTCCGTCTGCCACTCCAAGACGTCTACAAAATTGGCGGTATTGGAACAGTACCAGTCGGTCGTGTTGAGACCGGTGTCTTGAAGCCAGGTACCGTTGTCACCTTCGCCCCAGCTAACTTGACCACTGAAGTTAAGTCCGTGGAGATGCATCACGAGGCTCTCGTCGAGGCTGTGCCCGGAGACAATGTTGGCTTCAACGTCAAGAACGTCTCTGTCAAGGAATTGCGTCGTGGCTACGTCGCCGGTGACTCCAAGAACAACCCACCCAAGGGTGCTGCTGACTTCTTGGCCCAGGTTATCGTGTTGAACCATCCAGGTCAGATCTCCAATGGCTACACACCAGTGTTGGATTGCCACACCGCTCACATTGCGTGCAAATTCGCCGAAATCAAGGAGAAGGTTGACCGTCGTTCCGGCAAGACCACCGAGCAAGACCCTAAATCGATCAAATCCGGTGATGCCGCCATCGTCAACTTGGTGCCAAGCAAGCCATTGTGCGTCGAGTCGTTCTCTGAGTTCCCACCTCTGGGACGTTTCGCTGTGCGTGACATGAGGCAGACAGTCGCCGTCGGTGTCATCAAGTCCGTCAACTTCAAGGATCCCAGCGGTGGCAAAGTCACCAAAGCCGCTGAGAAGGCCGTTAAGGGCAAGAAGTAGCTAGCTAGTCTCACCGACCAACTACAAGATCCAGCACTCTATTGCTCCGCTACTCAAATAAACATCCACAGTTGCAGCACAACATCCGTTGCACCGAAGTTAAATTCCAACTATCATCATTTGACAACATCAAAAGGACTTACGAAGAAATTCAATTGCTTCCATCGTAAAGAATTTCGCAGGAAAAACAGACAAAACGGGAATTGAACAACCACCATTCCTTCAAAACTTTTCTCTCCATCATATATCCCCTCAACTATCCCCACTTTTCATCAGAGGTTCGGGAATGTCTAACGGCGTTTCCGACGATCTTCCTTGGTCCATTTATTTTTTTATTTGCCAATAAAATCCCCTCAACTGATATTCCCATATTGAAATATTTAATTATAAGTTTTTCTGTTTTTCTAACAATAAAAAATCAAAAAAAAATATTTAATTGATCTTTTTTATGTTTTTTATGTTCCTTTTTTACAACGAATTTCAGTTGTGTCTGGTCCACTCCCGAATATGCAACTCACTGGAGTACATTAGGTCACTCACATTTCATTATTGTATTTGAAATAGTTGCTAAAGTGCATTTTTTACAATAAAATAGTTTTATCACAATTATAATTTCTTATGATTTCGCAATTTTCTCTTCTACTTTATGCTTTAAATAAGTAAACAAGGTTTTTTAAACTAAATGAAGGATTTGTAGGAATTGGATTCTGGCGTGAAAATTATTAGTCGACTGGTTTGAGCTTGCGGTAGTCGATATATATACTAACAAATAACAAATAAATGTCTCTTAATCTTCTAATAAAATATAATGGAAGCTGAAATAAAAAAACATCTTGTAGTTTCCTTTACCTTTGGTTTTTTAAACGTCCTTGAACAGAAACACTTTGAATCAAAGTCAAGGTTAAGATAAAAATGCCATCATGTGATGAACATAATTTAATTAAAATTTATAATAATTAGATAACATTCTGTAATTAGCATAAAGGCGGTTGTCCGATGATTATGTTCCCATAGGTCGGGAGAGGTTATCAACATTGCCACGTTTTTATGCTTCGTTGTGACCTTGTGCGCATGACAGCGTTTCCTTAGACAACAATTGTTGCAAGCACTTGCAACAGAGTGCACTTATTCGCGTTTGATCAATAATTAAATGTTGATAATGGAAAAAACAATTTTTTTCATTCCTACGCAGAAATGACAATTTTTTATGTCTTTCTATATTGATCAGATGATATCATCAAATAAAAGATGACGGAGAATAGAGTTAATTCTTAAATTTGTCTTGAGGCATAAATGCATTTAACATACAGATTTATAGTTTTAATAAAAATATAAAATATCCATCAATATAATATTTTAAGGTAAAATTCTTTGTTTCAAGTTAATTTTTGTCCTAACGAATACAAAGTAAATGAGATATTAACATTTTTGATTCTTTGTTATGCAAAAGTGTAATTACATTTTTATGAGGAAAGTGATATCCATTATATGGTTATAAGAAACACAACTAACTTGATAGGCGTCTTTGATTTCGTCATCGTTTACAATCAATTTTTCGTTTCTTGTGTAAAATCAGTGATTAAAAATCGGGCAAAATGCCCAAAACATCAAATCATAGTAAATCCTCCAACGACGATTTGGACGAAGACTATCGAAAGAAAAGGGACCGAAATAATGAGGTAAATTAAGTTAAAACGCATTTTTTAATTAATTAATTTGCAACCATAACCTCAAAATTGTAGGCTGTAAAACGGAGTCGTGTCAAAAACAAGCAAAAAGTGGAGGAAACAGAGTCTCGCGTTGACCAGCTGAAAACTAGCATTGAAGTAAAGGAAAACAGCATTGGAAATCTACAAAAAGAGCTTAATTTTCTTAAAGACTTGTTTACAACACAAGTTCAAGCAAAATCTGATATTCTCAAGAACATCGATTTGGAAAATATCTTAAATGAAAGTGATGATGAGGTCGCCAAATAAAAGCATACAAGCTCTGGAATCATCAAGGATTTTGTTTTATAGCTCATTAAATTTTTTTTATTGAAAATTGTAATTAATTAATCTGTGATAAATAATTAAAGGAAATTATGACGCACATTTATAATATATATATGTATATCTGTCAACTTTGTCTATATTTTATATTTGCATCCGCATTTCTTGCGATTTACTTGTGGTGACCTAAACAATTTCACAATATTATTTTAAATAAAAATAGTTCTCCTATTTCGTGATTTGTGAAATCAATAATACAACAAAATTCAAAAATGCCTAAAGTATCAAAAAGTAATAAAGGCTCAGACAATGAGCTGGATGAGGACTATCGCAAAAAACGAGATCGAAACAATGAGGTGAGTGCCCTCAACAAACTAAAATTTATTCAATTACTCACATGTCTAATCGCATATTAATTTAATGTTAGGCAGTGAAACGAAGTCGCGTCAAGTCCAAACAAAAAGTACAGGAAACAGAATCTCGTGTCGACCAGCTGAAAGTCAGCAATGAAGTGCTGGAAAGCAACATTTCCAGCCTGAACAAGGAGCTGACTTTTCTGAAAGATTTGTTTTTGAGACAAGCACAAGCCAAATCGGAAATCCTAAACAATGCAGAACTAGAAAAAATCTTGAAAGAAAGCGATGACGATGAGTCAGACAGTCCAGTCGCTACAACATCAAAGGCAAAAACATCAAGGAAATGAAATTGAATAGATATTGTAACTTCTTAGTGTTAACACGTTATGTTAAGGAATGTGATGTTCTATAGCTGTTATTAAGCTGGAAACTGTTGCGGCTCCTTTATTTTGCAGTGCTTCAGCGTCATGACCATTGGAGAGTGACCATTTGTGTCGCTTTGATATAGTATTGGTGGATGAAGACCCTGAAAATGATGTTGTGAGCTTGTGAGAAGTATGTAAATTATTTATTTATTAATAGAATTGTCTTGGAAGGCACTTGTTTACTATATTACTTGGAATTTCCAAAAAAAAATTTTTAAAAAGTCAACATTTACAGGATTTTTAACCAATTTAATTTATTTTTTAATATTATAAAAATTTATATGTACTTTTTTATAATAAATCGATTTTTTTAAAAGTTGATTTTTGTTTGCCAAGTCAATCAATCAAACAGGAATTTATGTAAATATTTTGATTTTTTGAATTTGTTTGGTCCTTGAAATTTCTTGAGACATCCATTGAGCATCTCTTGTTGTACAATTCGATAAATGTTTAACTTTTGTCAGTAGTTATGATAAGCAGATATTTTTTCTTGTCATTTTGTTATCGTTCGTAAATTTCTCTGTTTTAACTGTTGTATCTTAATGGATTGTCTTCATTAAAAGTTGAATAAACAATCTTGAACTATAACATTATACAAGCATGTTTCATCAACTACAACCCAACGTATTCAGCGTCTAAATATGAAAAGCGATAAAATTAAAAGTCACTGATAAAAGAAATAATCGCGTTATTATTGTAGACGATCATTTCAGTTGCATTCCGACCATTTATCAAAAATGATTCTGACTAAATCTGTGTTGCTAGAATACTGGGAGTATTTTCTACCAGTAGTATTCATCTTCTACAGTTTTGTTTATTTTCTTAATAAAAAATTGTACAAAGACAACAAACAAAATAAATTAGACGGTGAAGAATATGTCGCAGGTAAGAAGATAAAATTTCCAAGGAGAAAATATTTAAAACAGAAAACAATGTTTTTTTTAGAATATCCGCTTGAGCCACAAGATGAAATAGTTCCAGCGCTTGAAGAAAAACAGCACATTTCATTTCAGGGAGCAACCGAAATCCTTCCCGGAGGAGCTGATCAGTTCCTGACTATGATGAACAATCGCCGCAGCGTAAGAAAATACAGCAAACGCCGCGTTGACATTGCGGTTATTAGAAAATGCATAGCAGCGGCTGGTACCTCTCCAAGTGG
>JANSTS010000004.1:121981-139624 GCA_026546915.1 Sylvicola fuscatus
TTTTTTTATTTGATTTCTTATATTTTCATTGGCACAATTTTTTGTTTGTTTTATGTTTAAATTAATTTTTATTTGTGTGTTGTTAACTGTTTTTTTGTTGTCATTTGAGTATTTTCACTTTAACATAACACTTACACAATTCCACTTCATTTAATATAAATAAAATTTTATGCTTTTATGTTATTGTGTTGCTGGATGACCGTGAGCATGCGTTGCGAATACTGTGCCTTGATGCCTTAACATTCATAACTTTGATACGATGATTTGCCGCATTCGTTTTCTGCAATTACTGAAAAGAAATTTTTATTAATTGATTAAGATCTAAATCAATTTTTGAATTGTTTTTAAAGAATTTTGGTGAAAAAAAACAATTATTATCAAGAATTCTTTTTTACATTAAGAAAATAGTTTTCATGTATAAAAACATAACATTGGCATCAATGCAAAAAATATGTGAATGCTTTTTGGCACATGCGCGATATTTTTGAAAATGCTTGCCCATATATGTACTGGCGTTAATGACTGCGGCGCGTCAATGTATATGTTATCTTCTTTATAAAATCCTACCATCGATCGGCAAATATTTGAAGAAAACTTAAATCTTCGATAAGTCGACAGCACATTTTGCAAGTGTCTTCATTATGAAAACTCTTTGTGAGTTTATTTATTTTCCAAACAAGAAACGTCGCGATTTGTTAATTTGTTGTAAATTAATGTATAACAATAAATACACTTGTATTTGTGTCTCAATAATACACATATGCTGTATGTATTGTTACCAGTCCATATACCTTACAGGTAAAATTGCTTTCTATATGGATTCGTATGCTTTTTTTTCCACAAAAATTCAGTTTAATTCATTTAATTTCATCTAAACATTAAAAACAAACTAAATTACCACATCAAAATATAAGTTTATTAAATATATTTACCTTAGTAAAATTTAAATTTATCCAGTTCAGTCAAACTGATATTTTGAACACAAATTCTGATGGCTACACACCAAAGCACAGGCAATATCCAACTAATCCGTATTTTTCACGTTTTCAACATTGAGGGTTGATCACACTTAGATCCTTATCAGCCACACACATCCCTTAACTATTTTTTTTGTTTTTATTATAGGGAAAAAACACCACGAATTCGACCACAATAATAAACAAAATGGCGTGCCCACGAACGAAATAACAACAACAAAACTACACACATTCGGTGTGTTCTTCAATGTCTTTTGCGGAGTACAACACCGCGATCCAAGCACTTTGCTATCCCTACCACTTATGATTCCGTTGTCGATGCCACAACGTTCGCTCCATGCAAACGCCACCGCTTCTACGAATATGTGTGGTAACCGTTGCCGTATAGAGGCCGCCGCTTATACAGAAAGTAAAATACATAAGGCGGCAGAAGAGAGTTGCGACTTGCGACATCTCAACTTGCCCAGCGGCTTTTTCACGTATTTTGAGGTGGTCGTCCTTTTTCAAAAGATTGTTAAAATTTTCAAAAAGGATCGCTGGAAGAAACCATTTAACCATTTAATAGTACCATACATTTTCATTCATACTCGGATAACCAAGAAAATATTCTTTAGAGAACTTTAACACGCAGATTCTCTCTTCAGAACTCTCTAAGCAATTTCCCCTAATCCTTATTTCAAAGGAGACGTGTGCGAGAAAACTCCTTAGCCCGGCTGTAACCTATGCACTATAAGAATTGTTTAGTGCGTGGGTGTTTTCATTAATATTTTCGTGCGCCCTCAGCATTATGTCGTCACATATCTTCCACTTGCACGCCACATCGGGGGGTGACATGCGCATAAAGGTCACTCTATCTATATCACATCCCTTAACCCTCCGTGCATAGAAAACGCGCGCCGCATAAAAATCAATAGTGTATGAATTTTGTTTTTGCTGTATCCTTCTGTCGTCACTTTGATATAGGGGATGCGAATTGAATCGCTCTGTATTTCGAGTGGGGGATGTTTTTGTGCGCATTCAACTCCTTGCATTTATTCCGGGAACTGTTCGGTTCGTACAATTACTTAATTAATAGTGTAACATGACGCGTTGAAATTATGTCCTCCTATGTTGAAAGCTACATCAGTTAACGACCTTGAAAACAATGAAATGATGCCGGAATTGCATTTAATAAAATTATATGTTTGTCACTTTTGACTTGACTGTATACGAAAAGGATTTTATTACCAGAGCTGTTTAAAGTCTTTTTCAGTATTAATTTAAAAAAAAAATTATTTCAAGATCAAAAGAAATAATTGTAAAAAGTGTTTTACTCAAACCAAAAGGCATTTTTTTATGTAATGAATAGTATTGTGAAATACTTGTATTACATAAAAAGTAAAGAAGAACAATGCATGCGTGTAACGTATGTGTATAAATTCCTGCACACTCCATACAACTCAATTATGGATTTTATAATACGGCGAATATTCTCCGCAGCATCCATAAACAATGTGCGACAACGGGGGATGTGGGGGGCAAATGGGTGGCAAATGGAATTCTCGGAAAAAGGCTGAAATCATACAGATGGAAAACCCAGACCAACAACAACACAACATATATTCTGAGTTGCAGACATAAAGGACGAACGTCGAAAGCGACAAATGCGGAAAGAATAAGCTTTTGCGCATCAAATGATATAATCCAAAATAGTTGAATATACATAGATGTATAATACACGCTTAATACATATATGTGGCGTTGGTGGAATGTGGGCATACAATTCTAAGTTTGTTGAGACAAATCGTGTCAGCTTTTGTTGTTGTAAGGGTGAAAAGCGACGCGTTTGACGTCACAAGAAATGTGACGTCTTCTTCTAAAGCTGTAATGTAAATCAATAAATTTATTTTAAGCAAATTGGGCCGCCAGAATTCATTTAATGCGACATTCGGAATTTCTCAACTCAATTAGACTCATTTCTGGTAATCAAAAGTCCAAATGAATTGGTATATTTAGGACTAAAAACATGACTATTTATGTTAAAATCATTCCATGACGTCTAAAATGTTTTAGAAAAAGAAATCAAAATTAAACAGATTAAGAATACATTAATAAATTACCTGTAAAAAAAAACTTACTCTCGGTTGTGTAGAAATTCATTGAACAAAGCTTTTTATTGTACTAACCTTTCTGAAATAAATTGAATATTGATAAAAATTCAGAAGAAAAACCAGTAGAAACACATTTATGGTTTTATTTGTCTTTAATTCCAACCAAATTTAACAAAAAACAACCTAAAATATTCGTTATCTCATTACATAAACATAATATTCTATGTATGTACATTTCATTCGCGGCGAATCAAGCACTACAGAGCCCATTTCAATACTACAGCCAGCATCAATAATATTGATCAATCCAAAAGACCATTCTTTGCCGTCTGTCTTTCACAACACTGCCAAAATTCGATTGTTTCTGTTTTTTGTTTCATTATTTCGCTTTCCACAAATTTTTTATAATTTTAGGATGAAATCATTACAACATATCTTGTATTGTGTTAAAGGACAGTAGTTAAAATTTAAGTTTTATAAAAAATATTGAACTCTTCAACATTGTTCCGATTTTGTTGCAATTGATTTTGCTTTAATTTTGTTTTATTCGTATTGTTCAATTAAAAATATATATACGTATATATAATTTAAAGGTTAATAAAATGTTGGTAGGCATTATTATATTTATAATATTCACCGTTCAATTGTGTTTATGAATTCGGTACACTTATTTGTAACATACAATCATAATATTCATATAGACGTTTAATTTAAGTGAATTGTCGCGGACACTGATTGTTATTTACACCAATATTTGAATGTTTTTTTTGTTTTGTGTTAGTTATTACATTTATAAGTTATGATTGAGAAGTATTTTAAGTTGTAAACATAAAACGGGTGCACACAACATCTTCACATTTAGTTAGTAACAACATTTATCTTGTAGAATGCTGAATGAATATTAGTTTATTAAGTTGAAACTTAAATTTCTGTTTTGTAATTATGCTGTCCAAAGCATAATCAGATTACAATAAATCGGTAGTAAATAATATTTTTATAAATACATATTGGCTTCATTAACATTTTTTATCATTTCTTATATTTCAATTCATTGTTTAGATATTTTAAAATCATAATATATAAAATTACCCCATTATATGATTCTTTTTAGTTATATTTTTCCTATAAGATTTTATCGTACTTCTGTTGGCAGGGATGGTGATTATCTAAACATCTACAATTTTTCACGATATTTTATGATTCTCTTAACCTGTGGTTAAATTTTATTATGTTTATGCAATTCTCTCTAGGACTTTTTAGGTATACAAATAGTAAGGGTCCTCGTAAAAAATATGCTTCTTGTACGGACAACGGAAAATGTAAACGACATCTTTCAAAATCTTTCATTTTAGCTGGCTCAAAGTATATAGACCAAAGATATTTTCCTGAGTTTTCTTTAAAATAATTGCAAAATTGTAGTCAGTTTGTATGAGAATATCGTATAACTTTACAGTTTGTCTTACTTTTCAATATGTTAAGCATTTAAATAAATTATTGTGTATAATATTTTCTGGTAACAAAAAACTAATGCCTTCTACGAAAACGTGTCTCTACTGCAATCTCTAACTCTACATTCTACACTCATCTTGCTGCTCTACGTTTTGCGGACGACTTTTTGAACTTGGAACATCATTGAAGGGGCGAGTTCAACAATATCCTTCATTAGGCGATTTTTTAAAAATAATTTTTTTGTTTACAGGTGTTAATGCGAAAAACGAGGAAGGGCAATGTGATTTACTAAAACACGCAAGCTACGTTTTCTCGCTGTTTCTACTTTTATCGGAATTCACATATTTCATAAATATGATCCTATCACGCTCTCATTTCATAATCATATGCATTTCAAATCAATTTCCAACATTTTGATGATATTTCATACTTTAGTTGGCTCCTTATCATGACCATTCTCGAATCAGTCTTTATATACTTTCAATTAACAAAACGCCTTGACTCCGGCAATTAATTGTTTGCCAGTACAACACAGCAGCGAATTCATTATTTTCACATTCATTGACAAATGCCTTATCTTATGTATTGTTTGAAAATTTCTTCTTTGCAAAACAAAAATTCTGAGCATAACAACTAAAAAGTCATCACAATTAAATATTAACTTACCTTGATGACATGCAAAATGCTACATAAAATAAGAAAAATATTGATACCAAAAATTAAATCAAAATCAAACCTAATAAAATTAAAGGATTTATTCAAATGTATTAATCTGTAAATAATAATGAAAACAATAAAATTGAAATAAAAATGAATCAACAATTGTATTGCTCAGAACAAGTTCCATTTATTAAATAGTTTAATAACGATTAACACAGAGGAGTATTATTCTGATTTAAAAATTAAGACAATTTATAACAAACTTTTGATTTTGAGAAGCTACTGCTACGCGTCTTCAGCGACAGGTGAGTATACGAGTCTACTGATAAATCGAAGCAACACCGAGCGATCGATTGACATTTATAAAGTTTTAGCTTCAATTGTTGAAATTGTTTCACATTTAATTTCTTTTTGCCAAAAACGTAGTTATGAACGTCGTTATGAGTTTATTTTGTGTGTGTGTGTGTGTGTGTGTGTGTGTGTTTTGTTTTTGTAGGACCACCGGATTTCTAAGTATAAGTAACTGCCACATTTTTGGCCAGAATACATTTTCAGAGCTCAACATGTTTGATTCGATAATTTAATTGTTTCTTCTTTTCTATAAAAATATAATTTATATAATATTTTGTACTAGAGACTAAACAGGGGAGATTTACCGCTCAGTGCTCAATTTTAATTAACCGAAGAGGCTTCTTTTTTTTGGGAAGTGGCCAGAGTCTGGTCAACACGAATAATCTGTTTGTTGTAACTTGTTTTTAAGCAGTATCTTTATTTTAAAATAACAGAATATAAACAAAAGTTGGGGATTTGTAAAACGTCTTTAGTATTCGTTTAAAATCAAAATTCTTCGAAAACGAGTAACATCCAAAAATGAAAAAAAAAAAAAAAACAAAGAAGTATGACCCAGAAAATTAAAATTAACTGTTCGCAGTATTAACTGAGAGAGGCACTTGATGTAATATTTCATTCTGATTATTTAAACCTTAAGCTAACCACTAACTTTCATTAATTAATTTACTTTATCCATTTACTTTTTTTTACGTTTTCCATTTATATTTATTAGTTTATTATATATAATATGTTGTTTATGTGTCAAACCGTTCAGTAGTTTTTATTTGCTTCTTATTTTCAAAAAAAAAAACCTTTAATAATAAGTATTTAATTATTCAATAACTATAATGCATCAATTTTATACATCGATATATGAAAGGAAAAAATAATGAAATTAGAAAGAACTTATTCTCTGACAACCAAGAAACCAATTTCCATCGTTTTTTTTTTAGGTAAGAATTTGCTGTGGTATTGCAATTATTACAATTTAATGTTCGATTGTTATACATTCAGCAGCCATCACAGACGGAACCCTGCCATTGAAACTAAGTATCACTAATTTATAAGCCTAACATTTGGAAATGCGTTTCATACCGCTGAATTAATTAAATTACATCTATATTGTCTACCGTCATTGTTATTTTGTTTGCAGGAAAAGTGCAGCACTTTGTGTATGGCATATGATCGCCGAAAAAAACTAAATGGGTTTCAAAAACTCAATCCGCGCTTTATGATTGACGCGCCGAAGCCGCGAAGTTCAACGGCAGAGCCATAGCCTTAACTTATCAGAACAACTTTATGTTTCCTGTTTCTTTTTCAAAGATGATTTTCTACTTAAAATTAAGCGTATAGTTTTTACTAGCAAAAATGAATGGAAAAAATCGCTACTAGATTTTCTAAGGTATACACTTAGGGTTGCTATTTCACATAAGTTATATGTCTAACATTTGAAACAGACGATATTATGGTGATTGGATAATTGCAATACCAAATCAAACACAAATCCCAAATTGATTGAAAAAGGTATCCAATAATAATAAAAAATGAAAAAGGGAAAAAAAACACAACAAACTGATCCAACAAAAATTACTCCAAAAACTGCGTCAGCTACTTTCAGCAGTTTGCCTCTCAATGAAATTAAAATTATATTTTTAATTTGATACTTATTAAAAGGCATTTAATGTTTAGGTTTAAACATAGTAGCATTATTAGCAATTCATAATAATTATAATTAATTAATTAAGACGAAAAACATAACAGGAGGCGACTTATCAAAGAATTATAATATTATATTATAAAATATTTAACATGATATTTCCGATTTTCCTCTTTAATTTGTAGTTTATTTATTAAATAGCTTTATACATTTTATCCATACGGGTTTTCACGAGAATGGTTATGTGTAGTTATTAAATTATTATTAAAATTATCCCCCCTCCCCCACCCCAATCAAATTCAATTTACGTTAAATATGTGTGCGGTTAAAATGTTACCTTCTTAGCACAATTGCCGCACGCCTTCTAACGAATGGTCGGTTACTATTTAGTAAATATTATTTTGTCCAAACTTCTGAGTGTCTGAGCTATACGAACACACCGTTTAGTAATTATTAAATAAACCATATTATTCTACGAACCCGAGAAAACCTAACAATCTTGCCTGGGACGCAGTGCGCTCAAACAATACAACTTTGTTGTACAATTGATATTCACCTGGAAACAATTCATATAGTAAATTGAATCCATATTTTAATATTAGTCTGCAAAATCGTGGTAAAATCTTAAACAAATGATTTGTTATTGTAGCGGTCAGACGATTTCCTTTCCATTAAAATATAATTTTGTAAATACTTTGTGTATTAATCCAAAAAAAAAAAAAAGAATAAAAAAGGTAAAAAAAGGAAAAGAACAAGGTTTGAATAGAAAATGTTAGGAAAATTTCACGCAAACTCGCTAGAAGTTGCTAAGAACAACTTTGACAGGCGTCAATATTCGATCCGTTTGACGATTCAACTAGATAATATTGTTATTCTTAAGTATTTAAAAAAATCGTTATCAATTATAATAATAATAAAAATTAATTTAAACGGCGCTACTTTCCCCGCATTTCGTGTGTGGTCGAAAGTGTTTTTTGTGTGATTTTCAATAATTATCTTGTATTAGTAATTAACAAGTTATTGTTCTTGCTTTTGTTAGGATCGCTTTGGTCAGTCGCATGTATCCGCTAAGAGGCTGTATCAATTGGAATTTTTGGAGGCTTGTGACTGATCTTTCAAATGATTGGCCTTATTGTAACGCCCCTTTCCACTCAACTCTGAACTATCGCCTTTGCGGTCTTTACTTACATTATAAGTGCCGCCAGACGCGGCCGACCAACCTGAATTACCACCGCCAGAATTGCCGCTGTTGCTGTTGCCACTCACTTTGCGTTCGCGTTCCTTTCGCGGCCCGTTCATACGATGATCTCTTGTATGTTCTAGAAGGAAACACAAACAAACAAACAAATACATTAAAAATACATTCCATATTGATTTTTAAATAAAGAATATTTACCAGTGCGGTCTTTGCTGTCGTTGTGTTGAACGCTAGTAGTTCGTGTTTCTTTCTTGATAGTACCAGGTTTGGACGCTTCCTTCTCGGCCGATAGCGCCGGTTTCTGGTGCTCTTTATCCTCGTTTGGCACAACAGACGCTGCCACTACCACTGCGGAATCAATCACTCCATTGTCTCCAGCAGTCTGTTGTTTCTCGTTGCTCAGTCGTTCTTTGCTGTGCTGTGCCACTTGGGCATAGCTAAGTCTTAAACTAGCACCATCGCTCAAATTGTCAGCCACCGGTGTTGGTGGTAACGCCACCAGTGGTGGGTTATTGCCCATAATCGGCATGCGATCAAATTGGACGCCGAATTGCGAGGCGATGGCGGCCGCCGAGGCGTGAGACGCGTTTACAGCTGGCCCAAATGCTGCCGCTGGTGTTGGCGCAGTAAACGGCAACGCTGAATGGTTGACATTATGACTTTTTTGTGCAGTTTTGGCCTTCGATTGAGACGAAAGTGACGGAGAGGGAGGAGCAGGAGCAAACGATTGTTGATGTGACGCGCGAATAGCCGTTACTAATTGTGATTTTGGAGCGCCAAGCGCTGGCATATTGCTACTGCTGAGTAGAATCTCGGCTGTGGTCATTGTGGCAACACTGGCTGTTGCTGGACAAGATGTGCTGACCACAGCGTTGTTCAATGGTGATGAGGTGCTGGTCGCAACGGGAGCGACTGTAGCATTGTTGGCAGTGGTGGCGTCCTGTTGTGAAGTCTTGAGCTCGACTACATTATGTAAGGACTCATCAGTCTTGGTGGCTTTATCAGCGGTTATCACAGGAGGGTTTGTTTTATTGGTACTCTGTACGAGTGATTGGCCTACTACTACATCTGATGAATTAGCTGGGCTTGGTTTGTTGGCGACAATGCTTTGAATATCATGCGGCTGCGTGACTGAGGCTGAAACTACGTTTGATTGTAATTTCCCGGACATGAAGGATTCACTAGATTGGCCACTGACAGCCACACAGTTTGTTAGACTGCCTTGTGGCTTTTCAGCCACATCAATCGTGCTGGCAGCAACAACAGTAGGTAGTGGCGGCGAAGTTGAATTGGACCTATTGTTGAACGGCGCATTTTGTGTAGAACCACCACTTTTTGTCTTTGTCTTGGCAGTGCCACGGACAACATCGGCCAGCCGATTCTCACCCCAGCTGGGCGCTGCTGTGATCGGTGTTGCAGTTACGGCTGACTTACCACCGACATCTGCAGCAATGGTGCTGGAGATTTTGTTGGCGACGTTGCTACTGGTAGGATTGGAGACTGGATGATTGTTGTTGGTCGATTGTTGGATGGGGCCACCAGGCAGTGGTGGGAAAGCGGACGGTTCCAAGTCAAATTGAGCCGACGAACGAGTACTTGGCGTTTGCTGAATTGAGCCGGACTTTGATAGTGTATCTGGTGAATTCTGAACTGGACTAGTTAGCGATTTGTAGCCGGTAGCGCTGCTTATGGGACCGCCGCCCATATTGCCACTGTTTGCTGGACGACCCGTACTGATAGGACCGATCTCATCATCGCGTCGCCTGCGCCGTATGTTGCGTGACCAATCCTTGCCATTATTATCTTTGCTGCCACTTGAGCCTACGCTGTTGCTGCTTAGGCCGTTGCCGCCAGTTGACGCCGTTGAAGCGGCTTGGTTGAGGCCAGCAACAGCCGTCGATTGTTCGCTTTGTTTGTGCGACTTGTCATCGCTGTCGGCACTGTTTTTACCCTGATGAACGTGCGTGTAATGATTATGGTAGTCATTGAACGGATACGGTGGAACTGAAACTTCTGTACTGTCATGCTGTATGGTTGGCTGTTGATGTGTGTAGGCGGCTTGTTGCGGTGTACTCGGATATTGCAGTATTTGCGGATGTAGCTGCACCTCGTAGCCGACTTGATTCAACGGTACACCGCTATTTGGATGAGTCAGATGTGCCGGCACATTCTGATGAGGCTTGCCATCAATTGGCGCCGGTTGTTTGTTTTTAGGATAAAAAGGTTCTGGGAAATGATTTGAATTTGTGTTTCCGTGAGCTGGTGGCAGTTGTGATTTGTTTGACATCGGAGCTCCACCGGCGGCCGATGATGATGTGGATGACTGTTGACCGGAAATTGTTTGCGTTGTGTACGCTAAATGGGGATTGTGATGGATGGTGTTGGTACCCTGCATTGTTCGATGGTTGTGCCCTTGCGCGTGGTGTTGCTGATGATGTGACTGGGATTGTGTGTGCGAGTGCAATATTTGCTCAGGAACTTGATGCTGTCTGTGATCCACACTGTTGATCCGCTTGTTACTCCGAATGTTTCCACCCCGATAGTATCGGTTCTGATGATGCTGCTTTGGTCCGTACACTTGTGGGGCCAGTCCGTTGGCCGCGAACACGTTATTCATATCATAGAAGCTTTGTCCAGCTTGTGGGTGTGTAGGCCAAGTGTGCATCGTATAATATGGTTGCAACTGCAAGAACATTTTTGTTAAAAACCAAATTTTACTCAGGATAAAAGATGTTTTCCCGATATACTTACAAACATATTGTACGGAGTACTTTGTGGAATTGGCGTCCCATTGGCGTAGACGATTCGCTGTTGACCTTGATAAGCATTATTTGGATCGTATATGCTTGGAGGAGGAGAATTGCGGAAGCCATTTTTTATTGCCGCTTGGTTAGGCATATTCGGCCTGTTCATTGGTTTTGCTTTTATTCGTGCGCAAATAGGCTTATTCTACAAAAATTAATTGTATTAGGATTTCTGATTGGCTATAGTCAAATTGTCTGCTTTGCCAACTTACCAAAAAATATTTCACTTCGTACTTCAAATAGTTGTGGGCAACCTTAGCGTCCTCGTCTGACTCAAAAGTAATGTACCATGAGTCATTGTGAGCGAATTCGCAAGACACAAAACGGGGACACTTCTCGCTACTTAACAAGTTCTGGAACATAACAAATATATTTTAGCATTCAATTATATTATTTTAAAATATAAAAACAATATACCTTGACATCCTCAATTGGAGTACTCTCAGGTACTTCTCTCAAAATAACTATGCAACGTTTGTGATTAGGACGCACCCTCAGACCTTCCTCGTCCACTTGAACATTGGTGGACTCTCTCAGTACTTCGGTAATCAAATTCAGATCCTTTGTCAGTTTCTTGACTTGATTGAAATTAGCTACCGTCCATATGGGAACATATTGATCGTTGTCCATTTGAGTAATCAAATATGTGTCGCTGGCTAAATTTTCTCTGCAAAAGATGTTTTAGTTTAGCGATATGTTCTTTTGAAAACAATGAGTCTTGAGTAGTGCAAATACCTTGAAAAATAATAATCCAACTGTGATGAGAGCATTTGCTTCAGCTGCTCCAATGGCATTTGATTACTTTCAGTCGATGCATTATCAGAACCACCTGATGCATTCTCATGCGAATATTGTGGCGCCGCCATGTTGTTTTCGATTACATCATTACCACAAACGACGGCAGCATTATTATTGGTCATTTTATAGTCTGGCGAACTGAAATAGTCTGATGTGACCTCGTGCTGGGTATGCTGCTGAATTAGCGGCACGCCGGCTGGAGATGTGGGAGCAGTGACTAACGTTGTATTTGGCACGTTCACTGCCAGCGAGGAAGCGCCATCAGGTACAATTAGGCCGTTCATGGTGGCGTAATCGCCTTGATCGCACATTATGAAGTTTGTTAGCGGCGGCTGCTGCACCAAGTGATTTGGCTGGCCGATATTGTGTGGCAATATGTGATGGTTAATTGACAGATTGTCCGGCATCAAATGCGTCGGTACGTAGATGGGAGCACCACAATTCGCCTCACAATTACTGTAACTGCAATGTGGTAAGACGCTGTCGTTAATTGATGCACCTGGCGGCGACTGCTGATAGACGATGTCTTGGGGATTTCCACAAATAAGGTTGTTGTTGATGTTGGTTATCTCCTTGTAGTTGTTGTTGTTTGTAAATTTCTCAACTCCACCTACAGCTTCTTCAGAGGATGACGGACACACCGCTCCTGCGGATTGCTTGCTGGTGTCCCCATTCATGTACACGTAGCCTGTAAACAACCACTTCAATTAATACATATAACACGGTTATGATCAGTTACGAATTTTAAGAGAATGTATGCCGATTGACGCTTGTTCTTAGAACTGTTATGTAATGAGGGCAAAAAACACTGGTTGTTTGTTTATATGTACGAGAAAAAAAAACAAAATTCATAAATAAAAGCAATAACTTTCATCAGCGGGGAACACAATTAATAGTTGACCGTATTTTTTTTCAACTTGAACTAAAAGCCACCAAATTATGGAAAACTATTTGTTACCTTTTTAAGAAAATTTATAACATTACTTTACAAACAAAAACATTATCATTCATTTATTTATTAAATCAATTAGTAAAGGAAAACTGTTAGAGAACTACGTTCAGCACTGGGCAACCAAGATCTTTTTTAAGCCATAAACAGAGAAACAAACACGTTGTTACGACATTGACAGTGATATATATAAAATATACATAGCAATGGCAACATTTAAAAAATACATAATTTACATGTATCTAAAATAAAAAGGAATCTTTTTTAAAGATTTAGAGAAAAACATCTAAAACAAAATCCAATCAAAATAATCGAAAATACCATTTACCAATTTAAAAAAAAACGACAAAGTCAGATTATATTTTGTAACAAAAAATATTTGCCAAAAATGCTGTTACAAAAACACCCTGTCACTTCACTAATTAACCAACACACACGTTTGGCATGACCTTTAAGTTTTACTCATATTCAAATATATAAAACAACACACAAAAAAGACGATAAGACAACAACAACGACGGTATCGATAACTCAATGAATTGACAGAAATTCGCTCACGCAAAACGCCACTCCGATGACCAGGACAGTTGCAGCGGAAAACTCACATTTATGTAACTGAAAGCCGCCACACAAAACACACGTTATTGTTGCACACAAAATAAGAAAAAGATGTCACCCATAAACACAGCCCGGAACTAAGAGATTATATATTAATTTCAAGAAAATAAGGTCTCGTGCGTGTGTAATTTGCAGTTAAATTTGACATCTCGTTCGCACACATGCGAGTCGAGACAACTTTGGCATGACAATTGGCGAATTGCTATACATACATGCATATATATATATTTCTACAAGCTAAAGTCGGATACCTTAGCTAATTTTTGGCCAAGAAAACACATTTTGCTCACTTCCGCGGGTTTTTGTTTTTACGAAATTTTTCCCATTTCACAAATGTTGGACGTTGCCGGTGGAATTTTGTAGAAGATTTTTCTAAGAAATATATTAAGAACTCGATTCGACACTGCACCTAGTGCTTCAAATGGCAAACCGCAAAATTGAAGTATGTAGGTGATCTAATTGGTGGGAGCGGGACAACGGGAGGCGAACAGTAAGGCGTGCGAGTGGGACGACCACTACAGGCGAAACGAACGACTTGATTTTTCGCACTAGAAGCCATATTTCTTTTTGTTTATACAATTTTGCGAATTCTTTTTCATTTGTAAAAATTATTAACTATACGATTTGCATGGATTTTGGTAATTATCGGCAAATGTTATTGGGCAATTTGATTCTACGTTTTATTCACCACCAGTTTAATGCGTACCTACGTACAATTGCCTGTTATTTTATTAATAACTTTCAAAAAGAATTTTTTTTTTGGCAAAATACACTCACGTCACACTCACACTTTAAACGGTTCTTAATTAACATTCATGAAACGGACAACGGTGGGATATATTTGCAGTTTTCTTGATAATCTACTGAAATAGTATCTCTGTGTTTTTGTTGTTATTACTTACTCATTTAGTTATTTGGTTTAAAACTGACGGCCCATGAACGCAGGGAACGCAGACGATTACTAATAATTGTACGTGTGCATATTACAGAATGTCAACGCGCGCGAATGTACAGCAATGATTGTTTTCTGTTATTGTTGTCTTTTTCTGCTGGCTGTAATTTGTTTCTTCTAATTAACGACCGGATATTTAAACTGTCTGTAGTTAATTGAAACTTTTTGTTATATTTTTAAGTGCCAGCCAACACAAGCGAATGCGTTTGATAAGATTGACAAATTCCAATCGTCGACCATTTGACTTATGTCAGTGGCTGCCAGGAACAGTTACATGTTCATTTTTTTTCGCACCACTTTTGTGTTAAACACGCTATTTTTCACTTCTATGTCACACATTCAAATACAGCGAAAACTTATTTGCTTTCAGTTTCTACAGTTCTGCTGGAATATTTCTGTATTCTTAATTTTTTTTTTTTTTGGGAAAGCCCTTCACAAACCATGTGGCCTGCGCCGATAATTGTCATTCAATAGTCTCTATTCGGTCTATTTGACACTACGACTCGACCTAAATTGGTGCTACTCGTTTTTTTTTTCTGCAGAAATTAACGTATATGCACTGAAGTTAATACACCACTTACATATCAAACATATTTGCCACACTCAAACCGCCATTTATTTTCCGCAAATACACGCATTTGTGGTAAATTTAAATTTACATTGCACGAACTTTTCATTTTCATTCTATCGGGGGATATTTGTTACGTTCTTCATTCATCATATATATGTATGCATGTATTTGTTTCTTCTTCTTTTGCTCAAGTACTTCTTGTTTTCTTTTCTTTTCTTTTTTTCTGCTTTTTTTTTTTGCTTGAAAGGCACACAAATTGTTGATTTTAAATGGTCAAACACGCGGATTGTGAGGCTCTTGTGGCGTGGCACACGACAAGGAACATCGGCGGCGTGAGACAATGAACTTAAAATGTAAAAAAACACATGAGACTGACGAAAATTGTCTTACCAATTTAAATGTTTCCTAATTTCAATATAATTTTCACACAAAATGGCCGTATAACTTGGACACCAGCAATTTAGCAGTGAAAACGCAAAAGACTGCTGAGCAGCTTTATAATTTATATGATCAAATATTGGTTAGAGCAGGTGGGATTTTTGTGGGATATTTTCTACATAGATAAACTGTTTAAGGAGGATTTTGATAAACTTATATATTTTCGATTTTCGAAGTACAAGGTGATTAATTGAGAAGATTTTCGGTTATGTTTCAAGAATAGATGAATAGAATTATTTTTATAAGAAAATTTTCAAACATTAAAATAAATTATGTTGTTTATTTTTAAATTACAAATTTTTAAAAAATATTTTATTAAATTTTCTGTTTGTTATTCATTAATATGTTTGATTTGTCACACAAATATCTACAATAAAAGATCGAAAACATCTTGACGAAAACAACAACATTAACCTTCGACTGATAACATACAAATACATCGAACATTAAACATTGAACATACATATACACAGTATAGACACAAGGCTTAATCAAAGAATTAGCATACCATCGGGCGAAAAGGAATACGGACTGGTCTGCATAAGTTCTGGTGTGGCAACAATTGTCTGCATTGACACTTCACAGATCGACGGCAGTTCATTCATCATCACAAAATACTCTTGCAACTTACCACTGGTAAAAGCGTGATACTGACAACAGAAATCGTTATGATCCATTTTACTGTCCTTTGATGTCCTGCCTAAATTACTGAATACAAACAATATCCAAATTGAAGGCCGAGTCTCGACCACACGCGCGAATTACAGCGAAAATTTTTCACGCATGAGGATCTACCATATGGTGCTTAATGTATTGCGAATATATCAGCAAATGACGACAAACACACTCGACTGCTATTGATTATTGAATCAAAGCGTCGCACTTGATGCCACCCACTCCTCCCGTCGATCGCAAAATTGCGACAACCTTGAACTCGTATTGTTAGTTTAGTCTAAAATTTACAGCGAATTTTGTCGCTTATACATTTCACTCTCGCACGCACTTCTACACTTATATTTGGCGGTTCTCACCTTCTGGATAGCAAAACATCTCGAATTGTACGTGGCCCAGACGTACGTTGCATTAGCGTCTAGACACGGCGCTGTACACAAAACAGGTGTCGTCGGTGCATCGCCTTGACTTTGATTAAATTTGCCTTTAAGTTGCATTTATTTCCGATAAACGACACAACTTACACACTCGCGATATTCTTTACAAAGTCATTGCGAACCTGTTGGTCTCCCTTGGCCGCCCAAATTCACTAGCCAACACACAAAGGAAAACAATTTTTCAGTATTTTTCAAATTTTCAATGGGTTTTTCGGTTGACGTCCCAACTCGGAAACTAACTGCGACTGATTTGCACGCAATTCGAGAAGCGATTACTCAGTTTTAAGGGTTGTACATTCGAAGGACGACTGCAGAGCGCGTCAAAACTTGGAACTTTTATGATTTACTGTACATTGTACGCACGAGACAAAGCTCTCCATGTATTCACTGCATTCCGTACAGTTGAGTGCTCTGAGAATTTGGCGAAACTTGCATTAACAGACATTTCCTCTCATCTGTGGGCTGGTTGGGAGGATTTTATGCTGTTAACTACAGCCGCCTGTGGACACAGGGAAGTGGTTCTGGTTACATTTGCACCCACGTGCTCAATTTTTGTTTTATCCCCTTGCATAAATCGTTGGCTGTCGTTTTTGTTCTCCACTAAAAATCACTCATATATTGGATGTGGGTGCATGCAAGCAGTAAACTCATTTTGATCATGCGCACTGGGTGGGTAGCACTGGACAAAATTCGTTGTTGGGCGCACTTTTTCGTGTCCTCATCAAAAGTCTGATGAAATGAACGGCGGGAATAATGTAATTTTCGTAAACCAGGTATGAGGGTATGAAGGGCTTTTTATTGTATACACATTGCACATCCGGAAACGGCGAGCATATGAAACATTTTACATGCGTTAATTACATTATCGGTACTCCCGGATGGTACTCAAGTTTTCCCCTTTTGTTTCTTCCCGAATTATTTTTGTCAAATAATGCAATTTTACTAATTTGTAAAGAACGTATTAAACCTTTTAACATTTCAATAGCCAATTTGCCAACTAATTTCAATTAAAATTTTAAAACAAAATTTAACAAATACTTTTT
>JANSTS010000004.1:155414-177070 GCA_026546915.1 Sylvicola fuscatus
GATACTATGTTAACTGATTACTGCTTATAGTTTTAAATTTTTAAAAAATTACAACAATGAATTATTTTCAAATTTTCTTTATCCACCCAATAAAGAATTATTTAACGCACATAAAATCGAATGCAGTAATTCGGTAACAAACAGCCCGCGTTGCCTTAGCGAATTTATCAAACCACCCTCAAAGTTAAATTCAATACATAAACAGAATGGCAATAAACAAGCGTTGTAAATGACGAACTGCGAGCACAATAAATACACAAAATGCGATATGTTTCCATGTATGATTGACACATACCTTAACAAGTGGATATGTGTGGACGATCTTTTTATCACCCTCACCCTCCTTGGCACCGGATTCAGCTTCAGCCATTTCGATTTCCTAGTATAATATATGTACTCCGAATTCAATGAAATTGTCCACACCTTTGCTCAGACGTTGTCTGCGATTAAATTATTGTTAAACGGTCGAGACGCCAAGAAACATGCAGCGCGTTCGGTAACACAACAGCACAACACCAAAAACACGCTTAACCACGGACGACTTTCACCACCGACTGACGCCGAGACGTGCGACTAGTCCTTAGTCCACGCTTTCATCCACCCTCAATCGAGAAGCCGGCCCCCTTTTCGGCGCTGTGCCAACTCGCATCGGCTGCACACAAACAAACGGTGACGTCACCCTTGGACTGAGACTTTTGCGCTCTTCAAAGGGGGTTGATGCTCGACTGTAGGGAAGCAGGACACACGAACACGCACTACACGGTGACACAGTTGTGCTCACAAAGCGCATGCCATTTATTGAAAAGCGAAATCACAATTTAGCGACTTTGTGCCTTTGTTTTTGGGATGTATAGCCGTTCCTTTGTAGGTTGTTGCAGTTTTTGTCATCCACCCCTGTCGGTGATGTTCGTGGGTGAATGTGTGGTTAGGGCAGGCACGGGGGTTACAAAAATTGATGTACATACACAATTTTAGCAACAATTTGTTTCGCCAAACATCCCCTGATCGTTTACAATTTTTAGGGTGCTAGGTAGTCGCTTCTTCACCTTGCACATGCACTTGACGCACTGTTTTTGCAATCCGAATGGAGGGATCCTCCTTAAAAGATATATGATGACACTAACAAGACACCAAATCATAAAGTAATGAGGGTGCGGAAATGATTTTAACATAAGAGGGACAATAACCTGGCGTAACGGTTATCGTCCCCAATTTATACTGGCAACAGGACAATTTATTGCTGTCCCTATTTTTATTGGATATTATCCCGAGGTTAAATAAAGACTTATTTGTGAAATCGTTGAAATTTATATCGATTTATTGTTATTGGAGTAAATATCTAGAAACCTTAAAGCTATTTACAATTTAAAGATGAAAAAACTTAGAGAACTAAGCATACATGTCTTCGCGATCAGCTCCTCCACTTCCATCAGCGCCATCCTCCAAGTTGGAGAACAACAAGAAATGAGACGGCCGATGAATTTCATGGTAAAACTCTTTTGGATTTGACAGTTGCAACTCATATTTCATGTTGGGATCATGCCGAACACCCATGAAATTATAATTCCAACTGCCTTGCGCTGGAATCATAAAGAATCCCAAGAATTTGTTCGACAGCAACATTTGCACACGCTCATAATGACTGGGGAGATATCCCTTCGGATTGTTACCCTTGTCTGTGTTCTTTGAACCCCACTCAAAGCCGGATGGTGTTAATTTGTATGCTGTCAGGGAGCACGATCCCGGTGTGAATGAACAAGTGATCACAATTGTCTTTTCGCCATCCCAATTGGGATTTTCTGACATCACCTTTGCATGAGTGGTGATATCTTGAGGCGACAATTGCGGCAACTCATTGGGTTGAGTGTGAATCCATCCTAACGGCTCCATGTCCTTCAAGTACTGATGCGACGGCAATTGGTTGGGTAGATTGATGGTCTGGTGAGTACCCCATTGTGGTGGCATGACAATGCAACGAATCTCCTTTACTTGTGGATTATCTGGAGGACTGACTCCGTACAAGTAGCCAGCAATTTGGGCACGTAAATCAGAAATTGTCACAAACTTCTTCAAGATGTTCTTCGGTAAAATGTACGTGTACCCAGTTTCTTTGATGTCGTCTGAGCTAACGTAAATGTGATTTGTACGAAGATGGAGATTTGTGGCTGAAATAGCACGGACACGCCATTCAGTCTTGGAACTAAATGTCTGCGTCTCGTAATTGGATGTTGTTGAGGTAATAATTTCATCACCATGTTTGTTTGTTGTTCGGGTCGTCGTTGCTGTCAACTGGCTCTGTTCCTTGGTTTGTTTCTCAATTTCTGCAATCTGTTGACGCTGTGCTGATGGAGCAGAGATCTCCATTCCAAGAATGATGTCACGGATTTCGGATTGCGTCAATGAGGCGACGTTAACATTGTTCTTTTTGCCGTAATCTGCCAAAATCAAATCCTTAAGTTGAACTTCAACCTTGATCCATTCCTCATCAGTTAATGTTGGCCAAATGTGATGGGCTTCAGTGATTGTGGTCTTGTCTGGTTTTAAAATGACTTTAGTGCGTTCAGTATTCACATGTAGAGCACGAAGAATCAAAATTAAACGCGAGAACGCGGTGTATGATGAAATTGTCTTCAACCAGTCATCGTACAAATTAAATAACACCATCTGAGGTTCAGTGGCCTTCAAAATAAGATCACCAAACTTCTCTACTTTAAGACATGCCTGGAAAGGTAACTGCAGCTCAGAGCCTTTGATGACAATGTTGGGGAAATCAAGTAAATGCACTTCCAATGGATCCAACATGCCCTTTCTTGTGACAATAATTTGTTTCGGCTGCTCTTCAACTGGCAATGAACGAATAAGGGCCGCCACTTCTTCGGCTGTCTTCCACTTAGCCAATTGTCCCAGACGTTTTTGTCCGGCCCACACAGACGTGTGAATGATCTTCAAGAACAACTGTCCAGTTCTTGGATTGAAGATGAAAATAGCTCCGTTAATCGGTTTCGTCGTCAAATTACCTTCGAATGTTTTGTGAATTGTTACACGATAGACATTAGTGTCGTCTACAAACCAAATGATCTGATTGGAGAACAATTCACCATAATTCTGAGATGACAAATAGGGCTCAGTTGGCTCAGAGCTGTACAATTGCAGCGCTTTCCTGATACGCTCACGCAACACATACAATGCAGGATTGGCTTTCATAATCTTTGCCATGGCCTGTTGGATCAAAGGCTTGCAGCCTGGGAACCAATTTCCGTAGGCGCTGTGTAAATTATAGGCCAAATCGATAGCTATCAAAACACCAGTTGGCGATGGATAGATGGACATATTGTCAGTGGTGTAATCCAAGAACTTGGCACGAGCATATCGCTCCACGTCATGGGAATCATAATCTCCCCAACGCAATTGGACATCCAACCAGTATTTTTGAGTTGTGGTGTTATCCATGGTGTCCTTGGAATCAGCCAACAATGATGGACGCGATACATTCCATTTGTACGCCGGGAACAACAAAATATCAGCACAAGACGAGTTCATCTTGTATGATTTACGTGGATGAATTGTCTCCTTTTGTACGGTTTCAATCTCAAGAGCGTCCAGTTCCTGATCGAACACTTGACACAAATCCATGACAATGGACTCGTGAATTTTCTGCCACAAATGGGCACGGAAAATCTGAATCAGCGAAATTTTTAGTGTTGGAATCTTTCCGTGCATGAAAATACCAGTCAAATCAAGTTGCACTTGGAAACCGACGTACACATTGGCACGATTGATTGTCGGTGACCACCACAATGTGAATCGACGATTGGGAATCTGATTCAAACCAGAACGCTGAGCGTTGGTGAGTTTCTTGTATTTCATAGACTCTTCGAAACCTGAAGCCTTTTCCCAGAACAAACCTTCCCAGGTGGGGAAATAAGTTCCTTTGAACAATGTATGTTCCAGAATGCCTTCAACACCTCCCAACGCCTGAATCATGTCAGTTCGGTAGTTATTCAAGTTCCACAACTTTCCGTCGTGGCGCTGATGTGTCCACCAGAATGGATTTTGTTTCAACACTTGATATTGTTTGAATTCTGTACGAATTCGCCATCCTTTGTCATATGCCAAGGTGTGTCGATCCTTCTGGAAAAGAGTGTTGATACGTGGAATACCACGATCCCAACTATCTTCTAAATCTTCAAGGGTTAAGCGACGATTCTGGGCATTCGCTTCTTGACGCTTCAAAGCATACTCAGCCCACACTCGTTGGGAGTCGATGAATTCAGACTCCCATGGTTGAATGTAACGATACAAATTCGGAATCAGCTGATCTTCGTCATGAGACATACCAGAACGGAAATGTGTAATTCCAACATCTGTCTGCTTGGACCAACGCAAATCTGATTGTGGAATCAAGACGTGACCCATGCTCAACATGCCAAGACCGCCCAACTCTTTTGGTGTGTAAAACACAACTGGCGGAAATCTTGAGGGCATTTTAGAGTTCAATCCGATCTTAATACGTGTTTGAATCTTGTTCTCACACTTGACCAACAAGTCAAGCAATTCTTGGGTGTTGACAACTGCCTCACGGAAATAAGTCATCAAACCGATAAGGGCTGTATTCCATTTGTTAACAATCTTAGTGAAAGTTGTAGAGCCAGATGCCATCAAAATTTGACGCACACGATTGTGGAAACGACCCAGTGATTCATCGTCGACACGGAGGAAGCACTGCGCTGTTCGCTCCTTAGTTACTTCATTTTGTAGATTCCAGACACCATCGCGATGAGTGAATTCGTCATGTTGCGTGCGGCACTGGATGAAATAAGACCATTAGAAACGTTTTTTTAAGAAACTGTTAAATTAAATATTTACCTTTGGCAGAATTCTGCACTCAAATCCACTCATATTGAAAAGTAAATTGGGATTATCTTTGGAGTACACTGACACAAAAGTATTTTCCCATTGAATTGTGGTCACCGATCGTGGCAAACGGTTCTTAATGTCCCAGAACACGGCACGACCTAAATTGACATCATGCTTCATCAAACGCATTCGTGCATCTCTTGGCCAACACTTTTTGTTATTGTAACCCACAATGTTTTCGTTGTTTGGATCAGGATGCTCAGTAAGATAGCGCTGAATCAAGTCACGAGCTTCCTCGGCTGTGAACCTGTAATAATCAAAACGGCTTTAGTGTTTGAAGTTTACGAGAAAAAATATTGAAATCTTACCTAAAGAAGAGATGAATTCTATCGACATAGCGACAATACAGTCGAATCGGATGGCATGCTTCAGTTGCAGAGTCTTGGAACGACAAGAAATCATTGGGCATTTGAGGTGGACCAGCCATTTCACTACCACGCTGCAATCCGAGAACCAGCAGGTCAAGCACTAAGCCATAGTACTGGGTGATGAATGAAGCGAATTGCAGGCCACGAATAATTCCGTAACTGTTGGTGTGGTTCATGTCCTTATAATTGATGACCACGTTATTCTTGGCTGTCATGTAATCAGCAATGTTGTGATCCACGATGAGACGCAACAGACGATTAAGGAGTGTCAGATCAATCTTTTCGTACAACTTTTCGAATCGGGACTCTAACAAAACATTGCATTCTCCTTCTGAGACGTCCCAAACGTCTTGTAAATTGTTGATACCTTTTTTGAATGAGAATATAAATAAATGAATGATCTTTCGGAAGAATGAAGACAATAATCATTACCTTGACACCATTTGTAAACTAACAATGGTGGTGGTTCAGTGTCACTTGGTTTGATCCATGGCGGGAAAAGACGACGCTTGTCTGCTTCATACCACAAATATTGATCCAAATAGGCATCAGTAATTTTCTCGAGTGGTTCAACGTCATAAACAGGAATCAAATGACTGTACAAATCCATGAACTCAATTCCAACCTAACAAAAAAAACAAAGAAAATTATTTCTTATTCGAATCAAACATTTAAAAGTAAAAGAACCTCTTTGAATGCGCGCTGAGTCAATAAATGACGTTTGATTCTTGACAATGCTTCATGAGGATTGTCGTAAGCCTGTTCAATCAATCCCAGCTCCTCACGCTGACTCTGATTCAATCGCGATTTAACACTGTACGCCTCCTTCAGACGTTCCAACGCCAAAATAAGCAACTTAGTGTCATGCTTGTACGACAACGGTGGGAAAGGAATGGGAGCAAATCGTCTAGACTCCAACCAATGCACAGTAGTCGTGTAAATGGCAACCGCTTCTTCCGGTGAAATGTAAGGACCATCCTTCAAGTAGTTATGCTGACGCTCCTGCTCAGCTTTCAAATACAAACGCGTAAGACGTCCCAAGTTTTTCTTACAAACTGTCTTGTCGACGGTTGCACCACGACGAATACGCTCGCGATTATAATGCGCTGTATTTGTCCACCAATCCGCCTTCATTTTGACATAACGCAGAATCATGTTCTCAATTGGAATCGGCAATCCCGGAACCTTCCACGGAATATTAGCCTTCCAGCAACGCCATGCCTCAGACAAGTGCTGCAAAATAGTGCGCGCCTTGTTCTGCTTGATACCCTCGGGCATCATGTCGACAATGTCGTGCATCACTGAGGCACGCAACTCAAGATCAAAGTGAGACTCAACGCGCTGTTTGGTCACAGTTTTGGCGACACCCTTTGAGTGACGACCTTCGAATTGACGGGACAACAAATTGCCTAACCAGCGCTCCAGCAGTGGAGTAATGCCACGCATGAAGAACAACCAAACGCGCCATCCTGGTGCCCAGAAGCCGCAGCCGGGACCTTTTCCAACGGGACCCTATCATAAGATTTTAGTACTTTTAGTAGTTTTTTATAGACAAAGGTATTCATCGAGTATTTTATGATAAGATTTTCTTTAAAGTACTCAAAAGATTTGATCCTCTACTTACTGTATTGAAACGATAATAAATTAAATGCTTCAAATCCTTGCACATACGAATTTGTCTCATAAGTTTATACTTGTAGCGATACATTCCAGTCAACTGGCCGACGTGGGCGAAAATGTACTGCAACCCATCGGACAGTTGGAAAGCGTCCACGTTATTCAAGCGATATTGGACATGGGAATCAATGATGAGTTTTGTTAGTCGCAAAATTTCACGACACAGATGGAACGCTGAAGATTGAAAAAAATTCTATTAGACGTATGTAAAATATGTTCTAATCTAATCTAAAATCTTTAATTTTTTAAACAATAAATCTTCAATAAAAACATAAAAGTAATGTTAACAACACTCACCATTTCCGAAACGCGATTTCTTTCTTTCCTTGGTGGTCAACGTTTTCACCGGCTTCAAGTTGAAATTGTAATCCAAATGAAGATAGTTCAAGTTCTTACGATGAATCAACAAATTGAGCATATTGTAACCCTGGCGACACACTTGCAGACCAGCCTCAACCCAATCAAGGGTAGTGGTTTGAAAGAATTTTGTTGCTTTGAATGATCGGAACAAATATCTAAAACAATAAACAATTAAAACCAAAAATTTCACTGGAAAACCAAAGTGGAACAAACCTCTTTTTCTGAGGCTTGGGATGACGATGCTTCAGAGCATTCAAAACATAATATTTCAGCAGCTTCTGATAACTGACGCGAACCTTCACTGGATGGCCAGGTGGGCAATGCTCTTTGTACCAGCATTTGACTAATGGAATATCTATGGCGCGACGTGTTCGACCAGATCTCATGTTGAACGGACGAGGCGCCCACAGCAACGAAATTCCGTTAGCTGTATTGTCAGTGTACAAAGGTTTGTCGTACATGAACGGTTGGACCATTTCTGGTAATTGGAAGTTTTCATCTTCATCAGGAAGAGGTTCCACCGTCTGTAAAATATTTTAAAGTTAATTTGTATTTTAATTTGGTAAATGATTTAATCTAACATACCTTTATTGCATGTCTGTGGGAGATTGGATTGATTAGCGGATCAAAATAGAATGCCGGCAAATCTGGATCTTCCGTCTTGATAAATACAACATTGGGAGTGTGATACCTTTAAATATCAAAAATGATATTAATACATATTGGGAACGATTTAAGAAAATAAGCTTGATGACTGGTAAAATGTACGTGCCCTTCAGCGTTGACTGGTCAATCTCAAAATACCAAGCCAACTACACACTAGGATCACGCGAATCAAGAAATTAAATCGCAAAAGTAGTAAACTCCTTATTTTCAAAATTATCTGCCACCAACCAATAAGAAGAGCAAATGATCCTTAGACTCTTTTAATTAAATATGTGGCTATTTGATCAAACAAAAAAAATTTTAAAAAACTTACCACGAAAGATGGACAAAATGCGGCATGTTATTGTAAAGATAAGGAAAGGCAATTCGATATTCAGTACGAATTGGTTGTCGAATGATAACTTTGTTAATATCATTAAACTCGTTCCAGTCTTCATCCCTGTACATAAATACAAAATCAATTATTTTTAGGAAACATTTAATATTTCTAAATATTATTTACCCAACATTATGGTCCTTGATAAGTGGCTCAAATTTAGGACCTCCAGGAATGGCCATATTCAAAGCCTTTGCAGTGAAAAAACTTTTCGGATCAAACAAGTAAAAGAAGTTACTGTCCACCAGATCGGTGAGCAATTGGTTTGCTAGACGATAAAGCGTGGCCATCTGTGGCAATGACAGATTCCATTTGCGATAAGTTGCGCCATTCACAAACTGTGTGCCAATCAATGGTTTATGGTCATAGAACCATTTGTAAATGCTGCCATCCTCCTCGCTGTCTAAATCAATTTGAATTGCTTCCAATGGCTCGACATCCAACACATTGTCAGCATAATCTAGTGGAGGTTCCTCGTCGTCGAATGGCGGGAAACGCATTCGTTTGAAATGACGACGATCACGTTTCTCACGACGCATCATAATCCACATTGTACTGCCAATACAAACGGAAAATAAAAACTATTCATTCAAGAAGATTTTACAAAAACTTACCCCCATTGCGCAATGTACACAGGCTCAATGACCCACGGTATTTCGTTCACAAACGTGATGGCGCCAGTAATGTGGTACAACACTTGAACATCGCGAATCTGCTCCCATGGCATAGGCATGTTCTCCAAAAGCTTTAAAACTGCGTGTGGCATGTACTTGAGTGCCCCCAAATACACACGTTTGTCATGGCGATACTTGCGACTTGTCATGTCACCATGATCGCGGATAATCTTACGGATGTGCTCTGGCGGCATGTCTTCTTTCTGGGCATCAACAAATCCGAATTTTCGTTTTTCGGCAAATCGTTTCGATTGCAACTGATGCCACTTCAGCGCCTTCTCCATGAGTTTCTCTTCGCTGGGCATTTCTGGCTGGGGTACAGCTGGATGCTGCGGAGTGCCACCCATTTGCGGTGGTTGCATGCCGGGAGGCATCTGCATTTGGGCATTCGCCATTTGAGCGTGCATCGCCTGCTGCTGAGCTTGAGCGGCAGCAAATGCGTGTTGGTGTGCCATTACGTGTGCCGCCCAAGGACTGGGTGGCAACATATATGGCGGAATTGCCATGTTTTCTCACTTTCTAAAAATTCAATACATTAGATTCAGCACTTCACCGGGAAACTTTATAGGAATAAATTGCACGCAACTTTATGTTTCGTGGGTAATTTTTGGATTTACCTTATTTGTTGTGAACTAGTAAACGAATTTTTAATATTTTTCTTCAGAAAATGTCCTTTTTAATGCACTAATTTCACAAATTAAAATTGATAAAACGCTTGTAAACGTTCTGTAGTCAACACTCGGCGCGGGTAGACATTTTAAGTGTGACCAGATTGCAGAATTTGAGGTTATGTGAAGAAAAGTTAAAGTGCGTTCAATAAAATTTCCCTCAAAAAAATCCCATTTCTGACCAAATTTTAAAATTTTTATTAAATTGCATTTACTTTATTTCTATTTTTTTTATTGTCTGTTACATGTAAAATAAAAAAATCTTTTTAAATTAATAAATAATAAAGTAAGCAATTTTTTTTTTAAAGTGGCCAATTGACACAGAACCTTAATAGATATTATTATTCCGTCAAACTGTCAAACGTCAGATTGTAAATTTTTGGTGACATGTACAGGCAGAATTGTTGGCTGCATATTTTTGTGTTTTTTCGTGTTTTCAATAATTTTAGTGCCGTAAAAGTGTGTTTAATCAAAGCCTAAGATGTTTAAGAAGCTGAAGGAAAAAATAGCGGAGGAAGTTAAGTCGTCGCCTAATCGCATTCAGCAGTTTGCACAAGCTGCGCAGGTAATTGGCATAATGCAAAGCTCATGTGAAATACGCTAATTAGTCGACTGTCAATGTTTGTTGATGTGTAAGTGTGTGTATATTCCGATAATATGAATCTGTGAAAGCGCTGAAGATAGAGAAAACAGCAACAAAACAAATAAAGATCGTCAGCTAGTTTAAAGTGACGCATAAATAAAACGAAAAGAAATTAAACGCAACCGATGCCGTTGCCTGCGAATGAGAGCGTTTCGTTTTGTTGACAAGAATTCGCATAAACATTCCGCCTTATTGTAGCATAATAAAAATCTATGATATATCATTGCTTAATACATATGCACGAGTATGTGTTATTGTGTGCATTCCCATGAAGTCATCGACATGCCTCGTCGAGATTTCAAACTGATTAAAGATAAGCAAATCATATTGTAGTCTTATTGGAATTGAAGCAAGTCTTTTTGTAGTTTATGTGGCCCAATGAAGAAAATGTTTCAAATTTATTCTTGTTTTATGTAACAGGCTGCAGTGAGCTCAGCTTCCAGTACTGCCTCAGAGTCAATATCTGGCGGAGAGAACTTCTTTAGCATCACAGAAGAAGGTTGGCATACAAATAAAAGTCCGTGAGGCACTAAAAAATTGTGTTTTGATCCTTAGATACACCGCAAAACTCTCCTTTACACCAGCCAGTCCAACAACACCAACGAACACCATCTTCTGATCTGCAACAACAGTTTAATCAGAATGGCGCACGCACTCGAAAACTCTCCAACTCCTCAATGGCCAGTGACGTGTCATTTCGACTGCCTGCCTACGACTCTCCCGCCGTTTATCATTTGCAGTCTGACTTGGATGTGTCCGCCAGCGAAGTGGAAGACACATCAGCTAGTAGCATTGCAACACGCCTAGAAGTCATCAGCAAGGAACAGCTGCATCAGGCATACATGAAGGCAATGGATCGATACCAAAAGTATCGCGGACGCTATCAAGATTTGGCAAAAAGATATCGCGATCTGGAGCGTGACAACAACAAAGCACGTTCGGTACTTGTCGAAACTCAGGATAAAGCTTTGCGACGAATCAGCGAATTACGTGAACAATGCTCATTGGAACAGCAAGCCAAAGCCCATTTAGAAGCAGCTCTCCGACTCGAAATGGACGAGATGCAATGTGTAGTACAGACACTAAAGACTAAGCTTAAACTACTTGGCGAGAATCCTGAGGATGTCATTAAGGATGGCGGGACTGGCGTCGAGAATGGTAACGAAGATTTGATTAATTTGGAGAACAATGCCGCTGCTAGTTTAATTAGTTTAGATGAATCGAATCAAAATGGTGTCACAACAGAAGAAAGTGGCACAGTTATACAACAGCTCAATAACAAGATAGCACAACTTGAAAGTGCATTAGCACAGATGAAGGACAAGAGCAGTGAAGAGTGCTTAAAAATTGACACAAAATCGAAAGAAATCAACGAACTCAATAAATGCCTTGATGAGTCGCGATCCCAAATTGAAGCTTTGCGAAAACGTGAAGAAGAAAATACGATCTTATTGGCTGAAAATAAACTAATGATTCACACTGAGCTGGAGAACAAAGAATCAGAAGTTAAGTCTTTACAAAAGAACATTGCCGACTTTGAGAAAGATTTGAAGAGAACAGTTGACGAAAAAGAAGCTTTGCAGGCTAAATGTGAAGGTTCTAAGCAAATGGATGCCAAGTATTTGGATAAAATTAAGACATTGGCTGGCAGCAAAAAGGAATTGGAGTCAAAAGTGTCTGAATTGGAACGCTGCTTGCTTAATATCGAGAGTGCAAAACGAGAACTTGAAGCTAAGATTATCATCTTGCAAAACGAAAAGTCTTCGGCGTTAGCTGAAGTTGAAAGCCAGGTGGAGAAAATTCAACGGGAAAAGACAGAGTTGCAGAAATCATCGAAAGAACAGAACAAAGCGAAAAAGGATCATGAATCATTGAACAACAAATTAAAGGATTTGCAAGACAAATACAATTCACTGGAGAAGAAAAATGAGGAACAAATAACTGAATACAAGAAACAATTAGAAGATCTTCAAGTAGCTGCAAATGATTGGAAGATAAAACATGAAAATATGCAGTCTGACAATCTAAAGCTGGAGGAACGGTTCAAAACCATGTTCGATGATAAACAAAAATTAACTCAAAAGGTTGAAGAGCTGTTAGTTCAATGTGAGACACTGAAAAAAGAAATTGAAACTGTTTCTCTGAAAGAAGTCACGCTAAGGGAAGAAGTTGAAAAAGAAAGAAGCACCTTCAAAACTGCAGAAACGCAGTTCTTGGATCGAATAACTTCTCTGGAGGAGGAGAAAAAGTCGATGTCAAACGAAAGTGAAGACATCAGAAAGCAGGTAATGGAATTAAAGACAGACTGTGAGAGTTTAAATGAAAGAAACAAGACGCTGTACGAGGATATGCAAAATGAACGAAATGTCCTTGAGAAGGACAAAAACAATTTAAGTGAACAGTTAAGACAACTGACTGAGGAGAAACAGAAAATAAGTGACGATCTTAATGGACAAATTCAGCACCTTAAAAATGAAAGTGAAAGTTTAAACGAAAAATGTCGCTCCTTGACAGAAGAAATAAAAAATGTGAAAATACTAAACGAAAATTCTGAATCGGAAGCTATTAAAGCTTTGCAAGTGTCAATGAAAGAAAATGCCACCCAGTTCGAAGAACGGCTATCAATTGCCAACAGCGAACTGTCTCAACGTGAAACACGTCTTAAAGAACTTGAATCGAAAATCGTTGAAGTTGAAAAACAATTAAGTGCCCGACTTCAGGAAAAAGAAGATTCGCAGCGTGATTTAAGTGGACTTCGTGCTAAGGTAGACGCACTGAAGGTTGAAAAACGTGACCTGGAAAAAACATTAGAAAAGGAGATTCGCGATAAAACGGAATTAAAAACTCAGGTGACAAATATTCTGCAGGAAATCGGACGATTGGAAGAGCAACTAAAAGAGGTAAAGAGTTCACACTCGGAAATGCAAAAAGAAAAAGCCACGTTAGAGGAAAAAATTGAAAACTTGCAGAAGAGCGTTCAAAATGAAAAAACGAAAGTTGAGAAGGATCAAAGTCAAAAGTGGCAATCCAAGATCAAGGAGTTTGAGGCGAAACTGCTAGAAATTCAATGCGAAAACTCGCAGTTGGCAGAAAAGAATTGTTTGCTTGAGGAAAACAATGGACGACTACAAAATACTCTCAAGGAAAATGAGAGTATTTTCAAAAGAGAAAAGAACGATATAAATGTGGCGCTAAAGATTGCCGAGGACAACTTAAATGCTTTACGATTAGAAAATGAATCGGCTAAAGATGTTGTCAACAAGTTAAATGAAAAATTAGCTCAATGTTTGGATGAGAATTCGCGCCTTTTCAACGCCAAGGAGTTACTGGATCATGAATATCGCTCTTTGCAGGATAAGCTAGAAGTTACTGACAAAGAAAAGTTGTGCGTTCTAGACAGCAGTAAATGCCAAGAAGATGAGCTTAAAATTCTGCGAGAAGAAAATCTTAAACTGAAGACACTCGAGCGGGAGACCCACAATTTAGGTGAAACTTGCGATAAAATGCGCGCTGATTTAAATGATCTGCAAGTCGAAAATGAAAGTTTGAAGACAATGAGAGATGAGCTTCAGACAAAAGTAGACGAATTGACCTCAGAAGCTGCTGAAATTAATTCCCAAAAAACTGCGTTGACCACGGAACTGGATCAACTTAAATTGAGGATAGCTGCTGTGGAAGAGAATTCAGCGCAACAAATTTCTGAGTATGAGCATCAAAGCCAAAGTAAGACAACTGAGCTGGAAAGTCTTCTAAAGATATCTAATGACGAAAAAGCGACTCTCAAGAATTCCGTTAAAAATAATGCAGACTTACAGAAGAAGGTCGAACATCTAGAGCAGCTGCAAATTGAAAACGAATACCTCAATACATCAGTTAAGCAACTTGAAAGTGATCTTACAAGTGCCAAGAATGAGAAATCTAAGCTCGAAAGTGAAGTTTCAGAACTAAGAGAGAAGGTAAAGTCTCAACAATGCGAATTGTATGTCAAAGCGGAACAAATTGTCAAAGAAAATGCAGACAAGACAACTGAAGTGGAACGTTTACGTCTTGAATGTGATCAAGCGAAAGCACTCGGTGAGTCCTGCAAAAGTGAAACGGATCGTCTAAGAAATCAATTGAAGCAGCTGGAGGCTAGCAAAGAGCAACTGGAAGAGTGCATTCAAAATTCATCAAAAGAAGCGGGAACGTTCAAGGACAAATCAACGACATTAGAAGAGGAGAATGTGGTAATAAAGAAAGACATGCAAGTGATGAAGACTGAACGTGATGGTCTTAAGACTGAGCGTGATGGTCTTAAGATTGAAGTCACTCACTTTAAAAAGGAAAGCGAGGAATTTAAGCGTGAAGTGGAAGGCTTGAAAAAGGTTGTGGAAAATCTTAAAACACAAAGTGATGATCACAAAAACAATTTGGAAGTGTCACGAAACGAGATTGATCGTACAAAACTGGAGAGAGATGCTCTGAAATCGGAATTCGAAAATCTAAAATCCAAAGCGAGTGGCGTCAATGAGGAGCATACTTTCCTTGTAAAAGAAAACTCCGAACTAAAGACAAAACTAGACAGCACGAACACTGACGTAGGCGTCCTGCGAACAGAAGTTGACAGCCTGAGAAAGGAAATCGATTCTAGCCGAGCTATAATCAGTGGCCTCAATTCGGACATGAATGAACAGTCCGAACAGTTGGAACTACTTCAGAATGTCAACACACAAAACGATGAATTGCGGCAACAACTGGCGGAAATTCAAGCGCAAGTTGATTCACTGGAGGTACTCAACTTGCAACGACCTGTCAGTCCAAAAGCCGAAGAGCTTGAATCGTTGAGGCGCACTGTCGAAGAGCTGCGTCTTCAATTGGCTGAACAACAAATCACATCCGAAGGGAAGCTGTCGAATTTGAATCACGAAATCGATGAGCTTTTGGAAAATGCAAAGGCGTACAAAGAGAAGCACACCGAATGGGAGGATTTGAAGCAGGAGAACCGACAACTGCGAGAGAAAGTCGAGAAAATTAATAATTCCAGTGAGGGTGAAGGAGGTGAGGAGCTGACCGACTTACAAATTGAACGGGATGATCTAGACATGAAGCTTAAAAAGATTATGCACGAGGTGCAGGACGTGTCCAATAGAAATTTGTTCTTGGAGCAAAAGTGTGAAAACTATTTAATACTCGAACAATCAAATGAACGACTTAAGTTGGCGAATGATAAGCTCTCAAGGCAGCTAGATGAGACTTTGGTAAGATGGCATTTTTATTAAGATTTTATTTTATTAATTTTAAAATTTCCCACAGGTGTCACTGCATCACAATGAGGGCATTTCAGCCAACACAGAGTTTGAATATTTGAAGAACATAATGTTTCAGGTGAGTTTAGAAAAGGTCCTTAAAACGAACCGCAAATCACCTGTTTTTTTCTGTTGCAGTATTTGACGGGCAACGTGACTAGCAATAATAATAGTACATTAGTTAAAGTAATTGCGGCTGTGCTTAAGTTTTCGCCACAACAAACGCAAGTGGTGCTTGAAAAGGAGACTCAACGGAACTCACTGGTAAGTTTGGTCGTTTCGATTTGAATTTGATTTTTCTAAATGCGTTAAACATTCGCAGGTGGGGCAATTCAACAAAATTCTATAGCAGGATCTGGACTTTAGCATCTAAATTGCAACAAATTTCATTATCTTAAGTAAAATTCTGTAAAACACTGGGAGATCGTTTTAATATTAAGTTGTATAAAACTCTTACTATGACACCACGCAACCAGAAACGGGACACGTGCAAATAAATTATTGACTCCTCGACATCACGTGTTCGTCGAGCGTTTATTGTCCGGAGTATCTGCTCTAACATATTATATGTGTTTTTCACGTGTCACAAATTTTTCTCTGTGAATCCACGTGACTGCAAGATGGTGAATTAATTTACTTCGATTCGAAACGCGTGCGAGATTGACAAAGGTTCTTTGTTTTTGTTATATTGCCAGAAACATATTTATAACCGATTTTTAAGAAAGCAATTAACCAAGCCTGTTGAGATATAACCTGTACTACTTTAAGACGTCATAGAGGTAAAATAAAAAAAAACATTTAGCGTAAATTACACCATAAAATGTTCCACAAAAAAAAAGAATGTATAAAAATTTAACGAAACTAAGAAACGCGCGCATTTATAAGTGCTTTGTCTAATCTAGTTGAAACGAAGAAAACCATTATCATTTAATGCTGCATTTAAATTGTCTTGTGTGGCTGCCGTTTACCTTAATTTTAGGCGCGTAATTTGATATAACAAAAATAATTATTGACTTATAGGAAATAGCTTTTTTAAAGCTTTGACTGTCCACCCAATTTAAAATAAATCAACTTTGTAAATTCGTCAAATCTTTTTAACTGTTTTTCGTCCAATATAGAGTTTGTTGTTTCGTTATAATTTATGATTTCGTTTAAAAACAGTAAAACATACAATTTTTTTGTAGATTTGATAATATATATTATATTAATATTAATCTAATATTACAATAGAAAACAATAAAATTTAATTAAATGAAATAATTAAAATGCTCTTCCTTTTTTATATTTTAATATGTATAATTTTTCTATCTTTAACACTTCATAATCCTTAACTAATTTAACGATTAGTTTATATTTAAAAATATTTCCGATTTGTTTCTCTATTTATTGTTACAGTGTAAAAATTTAATGACAGATGGGCTTCTTTAAGTGGTCGGTTTTTGTCTGTCTTAAAATCTAATCAGTTAGGGAATAATGATTTCAATGAAGAAACAAAAAAACTTTGTGAAAATATTTTTGAGTGGCCGCCTTTTGCCTTGTTTTGTGATGCTACTGAACAGCTTAAGTCGCTGTTGAGTGGACCCCTGAACCTGCCTGTCTTTTACATTCAGGACAGAATATATTCCCAAATAAAGTTTAGAAACTTTTCAGGCACATTTGTAAATGTGAGGTAAATGTGTGAGTACGGTCGGAAACTAAATACGCGGACAAAAGTCCTTGCTTCTAACGGTTTAGCGGTTTTTGTTGAGACACGAACTTAAGATAAAACAGCCGTTACAATCTACTAAAATTTTGAACAAAACAAAAAAAAAACAACAATTCTTGAATTAGCTACAATTTTTCACTTACTAACTAAAATATATATGCGTGCTTCTTAAAACTATTCTATGGGAAATCAATAAAAGTAAATATCGAAGGACATGCATGACGGCAAAAGGGCCTTTTAAAAAGTGATAAAAAAAATTAAATTGAAGCAAGTGGCCAGTCCCAACATTCACTCACTAAGTAACCGGCCATCTGATCTTTGTTACACTAATTTTAATGTAAAATACATTAATCTTGTACTTGATTTAAAATTCAGTTACTGCGTTAAATATTCCAGAAAAGCCTTCTGCACAGGATGCTTCTGCTCTTCCTTTTCATTGGGCTCCTCCCAATTCTCCTCGCCGTCTCTGAACAAAGGGTTGTTATCACTGTTTACGTTGCGATTGTTTCTGTCGCGATAGCTGTTATTGCGATTGGAACGGAAGCCGCGTTGATTGCCACCGCGGTTGCCATGATGCGACCGGCGGTCACCGCCACCGCCACCGTTTCCGTAACCACTATCACCACCAGTACCCCCACGATGGTAATTATTCTTTTGCTCATAGTTGCTGCAATCACTGGATATCGAGTCATTGTGACGGCGTTGATATCTGCCGCTAGGCTGGACATTAAATCGAGGCGGCTTCTGCGGCTGCGACTGGCCATGTCCCATGCCGCCGCCTTTTGGTGGCTGATAGTGATTGTTGAAACTCAAGTCACTTTGGCGAGGCGACTTTTGACTGTTGAGACGCGATGAGACTCTCGACGAATTACTGACATCATTTGCAGAACGATAATGCGAGTAGTTGTTGGAGTTGCTGTTGTTGTGGTGGTTGTTCTTGTGATTATTACTATTATTGTACTGTTGATTGCGAGAGCTGGGTCGATGGTCGACGTTGCTGTGGCGCGAGTGTGTTGATGAGTCTCTGCGCTGGCGGAAGTTGCGACGTTCACGTGGCAATGTCATTGATTCGCTGTTGCCGATGCTGTTGCGACGTGACGAGCTATTCTCCTGCAGTGAATCACCATGGCCTGATTCTTCGATGTTAAGACTGTTAAAGCTATTCCGTTCCGCTTCTAATTCTTCGGCCCAATTACCAATGGATTCGATGCGAGCATTAAACGGTGACAATGGAGACAATGGGGTGGTTTTACCACTGGATTTTTCAGATGATGGTGGTGATTTTGGTGACAATTGAATTTGCGGTGGTGGTGGGGAGTTTTGCTGTTTCTTTTGATTATCTAATGGCGGCGGCTGCTCTGAAGTGCCTTCATTTGTTTCAGATTTATCAAAGTTTAATAAAAATTGTGTGTAAAGTTTTTCCAGCTTGGCACCCAATCCTTTGAAGTTTTGGTAGTACAAATCGAAAGACATCATCAGAAATGCCTTTGTGGTGTCCTCCAAGGTTGGCACTTCAATCAGAAAGCGACGCATTTCAAACAGAAGACTGTCGATGCTTGATGGTTGATGAGTTCGAAGAAGTTTACCATTGAGGGATATCTAAAATATGCGGTAGATTATGTTTTGCTAGGACATCTTTGGAGTGTAATACTAACCTGAGCAAGGAGAAGCTTGGCAAATTCAATCTCAGTTTGTTTGAGCTTAATCTGTTTGTAGTTGTCAATTCTGTAACAAACTTCAGTGGCTAGAGCCTCGCACAGGCCATTAGCTATCGGCGCGAACGGAGCCCCTCGGTTGTCAAGTTCGCGACTATGGTACTCCCCGAGAAGTGTGATTGAGTTGAAGAATTGATTAATATTTGTTTTCTTGAAGCTTTGCGCGTCTGGAAAAATTGCAAAGCAACTGTTAGGGACAAGTAAAACAAATTGCTTCTTCAATTTGAGTAAACGTAAACAAATTAGAGTATCACATGGCGACACAATAAATTTGATAAGATAATTTTCTACAACTCTGAAACGTAGAATATGAACGTTAAATGTTTAATCAAACAAAAACATATATCACAGGGTGAAGCATAGAAAATTAATGACAAAAGTACAATTATTTTTAATTTCATGATTCACCCTGCTCTCAAGAGGAGAATAAGAAGATAAAAAGCAAAAAAACAACATTACTCTCAAAATTGGCTTGCAGAACTATCAACATGGCGCTGCGCATCGACAATCCATCCACGGCAAAGGATTTCAGCGGCAACGTCGACACCAACAACGCGAAATTGATGGCGAACTTCCCATCGTTCAATGCCCGCTCATTCAAATGACTCAGACATTGGCTGCATTCAGTGGAATAAATTAGAAATTTATCAACAGTTACAATACATCCGCCTTCAGTTTTTTCGTTTCTTGGTTTGTTTGTCTGACGTCTAGCACGCGTGTAAGGTCATCCATGCGACCACCGACGCGCCAACCATCAAAACAACCACACCACACGCACAACATCTAGCAGCCACAAAGTCACAGTTCGTCCGCCTTACCTGAGCAGCTTCTCCGAGGTGGCGAACATAGCCAGTTCTTCGGCGGTGGTCTCCAGCTTGCGCTTCATTATGATGGCATCGTCGTCGGCACATAGTTTATCCACGTAACTGCACAGTGTTGTAAGTGACATAATCGTGGAATATGGCAGAAAAAATGCTTCTACTATAAGAATTCCTATGGAGGGGATGGATGTGGATTGATGGACAGTGGCGGACGCTCTTTTCAGTCAGATATATATGTATGCACACGGAAGATCTTTTTGTAAATGGCACGTAACACAATAAAACAATATAGGCGACAGCACACGCTTTCAAACACTTGATCGCACTTCCGTTTGGTGGGGTGTTTTCAGGGCGGTTTTCAGTACGGTACGGCAATATAAATTAGCAACAAAGAACACGACACATGACAGGTGCAATTTTGCAGCGATACGCGGACAGTTTAGCTAAATTATGAAGTGCAAATAAATCGAATTATGAAATGAAAAACGCGCGTTTTCCCCGTACGCTTAGGTTCTTTAAGTTTTCTTTCTCCTCTTCAATTATTCACTGACACAACCGTCAACCTCGACTCCCTGAACGACAAACAAATAAACACACAAAAAAATTAATTGAGGTGTCAGCCTGTCAGTGTCAAAATTTGCATGCCGATCTTATATGTTTCTAGCTCATATGTATGAGCTATTTTGATGATGATCGTTATGTTATTGGTTATCGATGAAAAACTGATTGTTTTTTTATATTTTTAATTAACATTATTTATTAGGTTTTAGTATAGCTATACCTGCTAAATTGAAAATGTCGTACTCAAAACAATTACTAATTACAACTTTTTTGGATCCTTAGATAAATAAAAAGCAAGTATTAAATTGCAATATGTTCCTTAAATAGTATTCAAATGTTTATTATTTGCAAAACACAAATCGAATATGCAATACATTAATTATATACCTGTTTTATTTACAATTCTCACAACAACAAAATAATAAACAAAAAAGAAGTCGAATCGAACAGAAAATCAAATAATTTCTCTTCAACGAAGGTACGGCTGCATCAGGTATGTTCACGGAATCTTAGAAAAGCAGAAACTTCGGCGTCACATTTTCCTATTCACTCATCAACGAAGAGCGTAAATATTTACAAGAAAATAAAGAATAATAGCTATTTTGTACAATGAAAACATATGCCAGCTCATTGCGTCCGACAGACTTGGAAAAGTCAAATTGGCCACTAGCTGAATTCGACGCCCTCGTCTAACAAGGCTTGCATTTTTACTGGTTTGGCCAATTTACTTTGTTTTGGACTGGAAATCTTACATTATTCGTAAGTCTGCCAACTGAGGTAAAATAAATACTGCCTTGCATTTAATAATAAAATAAAGAGGAATTGTCTATCCTATAATCATTTGAATCCTATCTAGACTACACAAACAACAGTTTACTCGTCGCTGATGTGTTGTTATTTAGTAGAATGCTGTTGTGGTGGCTGTAGCCGTTTGTCAGGCCATTGGTGTACGGCCGGCCGTTCTGGTAGGGCTGCTCCTTTTCGTTGCGGATTGATGTGTATTTGGTTGCCACTGGCAGGATTGTTTCCTTTTGTCTTGATATTTGTTTCGCCTAGAAGGTAAACGAAAAATTTTAGAATTGGTTCTTATCAATTTTAGTTAAATTTAACGTTTAGTTTAAGAAGAAGGATAAATCTTTACCGATTTCCAAAAGATATTACATGTAGAAACTAACTGTAAAGTTCTTACTTTGTGTAAGAGGACAAGACTTACCCGATTG
>JANSTS010000004.1:177170-195436 GCA_026546915.1 Sylvicola fuscatus
AGAAACTAACTGTAAAGTTCTTACTTTGTGTAAGAGGACAAGACTTACCCGATTGTAGCACAACACACCAACAATGGCTAGAAGCATGCCAAACACGTTCATCCATGTCACTGGATTGCCCAAAATTAGCAAAGACACAGCTATCACAAATATTCGTTTCGATGCACTCGCTACTGCATAAGTCAGCGGCGTTACAAGGGAAAGTACACTAAAGGCGATTATATTCTGAAGCCAATTCAGGATTCCATCAGTAAACAGCAAGGCAATTACCCTGTAGTCTCCATTTCTCTGTAAGAAATCAATTCAATAATTAAAAAGGCACAAACTGAAGATGTAGTTAACACTTACAATTGACGGATGTGAAATAACTTGTGAGAAATCCACGTACAACCACACAGGAAGGAACATAAACAACGCCAGGCGTCCAAGAATGTGCAGCAGACGTAAATGTGAAACGCCCGTGTCCTTGAGCACCTTCTTGGAGAAGATGTTCTGCAGAGAGAAGCCCATTGTGGCAATTAAAGCGCTTATCAGGCCGATCATGTCGAATGACAGCTCAGTCAGTGTGGCAATACCGACGCCGGCAATGATTGGCACCAGACTCAGGTACACAATTGTTGTGTGTCGTTCCTTGAGGATGACGCGAGACAGAATCACCGTGAAGAGGGGCATTGTTGCTTTAACTGTAACAAAATTATATGTTTATAAAAATGATTTCATTCATCGGAAAAACGGTTGATTTTCGATTACAGCAAGAAGTTACTTTGTCACTTCATGAATGTTTGTCTTATCAGATTGAATTTTTAAATTTAGCCAAAACAGCGGACTGGTTAATGTGGGTCGTGAGACGTCTGATAACAACATCAACAACTGACAACAACAATTTTGAAATCGCACGTGCTGTTTGTCCCCTCCACTCAAATTGGAATTGGTTGCGTCATGCGCATAACAATGACGTGTGCACTATGCACCGATGGCTGGAACACCACCACCACCAGCGATCACAATATTCGCGTAGTACGTAATTCGTATTTGCCAACGTAAACAAAAACCCGTTTGACCCATTTCGCGATCGCAATTAATGCCACCGCAGCGAACTCACCTGTATGTGCATAGGAGACTGGCACCTTCCAAATGGAAATGTGCGATGTGACGGACGCCAGGAATTTGCCGAGGGCGAGTGGCACAATCAGGCGAAAGTAATACGGCCACGGTATGTTGACATACTTTCGGATGCCCATCAAATTGAAGACGGGCCCACTGTACACCGTTATGCTGAGCAATTGGATCATGGTGACCGTCATGGGGAACGGAAACTCGCTGAGCACCAGCTTGCCGATGACATTGTTGGTGGATGATGTGATGTACCAGCAAATGCACAGCGCCACGATGGTCATCACCTGGCGCTTCGATGGAACACCCATGTTGGTGGATGGATTGATTTGTCTGTAGAGTGTGCTCCCTTATTCCCAGCGAAATGTGGCGGTTTTCACAGTGCCTGTTGTCTGGTTTGTTGAGAAAATGCGAAACGACCTTGCATGGCGTTATGAGGTGTGTGTATTTCTTTCTTTATTTTTAGTTTAATTACACTATGCCACTTGTACTGCTATTTTGAGGTAATCACTGTGTGTACTTTCTCTTTGGTTGCACGACTTTTTTTATATTCCTTAACGTAACGAGAGCAATTTTTGACAACAGCGAACTGTCAGTGCGTACGGTATATGGCAGGTCTTCTGACAATCAAATATTTGTTTTGCAACCGCAAATACCGTTTTGTAAACGTGTCCTTATGGTAACAAAAGATTGCCATCTTTGTTTTTTGCAATGCGACAGAAAGAGATGAAGAAATTGTGCGTTTGAAATGAAGAGTGGGGAAATACAATGTTACCAACTGCTGAAATATTAAGTCGATTAGTAATCCAAAATGTGGCGCAATTTTTAAATTTCAAGATACATATTTTTATTTGCAAATTCTTTGACAATATTTCTGTTTCATCAATTGAAATTAGTTATTTTGGCTTTTCAGAAGTGATTCCTCTTGCACTGGAGTCAAATTGAATTAATATTATCAAATACGTTGTTAAGGATCCAACAAACTGAAAATGTAAGACTTATTTTGTTTTTTTTATTATTAATTGAATAAATTCATTAATATACCGTTGTTATAAATTCAAGATTTACGCCCAAAAATCCACAAGCATCTTCATGCGATTTGTCGTGCAAAATTTGAAGCGAAAATTTATTTATCTGTTGAGTTAATCATTTTTTTAAAAAGATTTTAATAAGTAAAAACAAAACATACGACACTGTCAACTTCCTCCATGCATGGAATAGCAAATGTGTTGATGGAATATAGAATTGGTCCAGTTTTTCGCCGCTAAAATACTCTACATAGTTTCAAACTTATTGTTAAAACAAAATCGTGATACCTGAACATTTACTCCATGCGATGAAATAAGTATGATTGCAACTTTGCCAGAATACAAGAAGATCCATAAAATGGTGTACAACATCAGAAAAAGGTTTTCTTTGGAATATCCCTCAGAAGTCTTGTAAAAAGCATAAAACTGTATGCTTAGCACAATAAAAGCAGACATAATGGTGCCAATAATGAGAATCCCAAAGGATTTGTTCACATTTCCAGAAATATCAGCCAAAGTGGCGTGCAGACCACGCATCGAGTTAATTAGCTTTCTTAGCGACTCGGACTTACTCTTCTGATCTGGAGAAAGCAAAGACGTTTTCCAGCTGGCGCACACCACAAACTCCTTCTTTATAAAGTCTCGACTAACGAGACTCGACAGTATGCCATTAAGCACGACATAACGCTGTTTGAGGCAATACAAAAGTCCCGAATATTGAGCCAAGGCCAAGCAACTGATTACATTTGGTGTCGTGTAAACCGTGGAGCTTCGCAAGAAGCTGGCCGCCTTCATGTTGTTGTACAAAAAGTCGACAACAACCACTGTCGCGAAAAACAACAGGAACACAATCATCATCCTCCTGAAATACCTGCCGATGCGTTTGCAGTCGACCTGTTCGCCGTACTTGTAAAACTCCATGTCGATGGCAACGAGCTGCCGGAAAAAGGTCGCATACATTTTCTTCTGGTACTGACATCCAGCAATTATGATAGACATATTAAAGATGCCGAAAACGTACTCCCCCATGTAGAGAATGTTCGTCAGAAAGGACATGCTGATGTCGAACTGCGTGTGCTGATAGTACGTGGATATGGTGACACATGTTAGAATAAGAACACACCAAAGTGAGTGGCAGAACAACTTTAAATTGGCCACGCTAAGTTTGTTAGGTGTGCTTTTCGATGTTGCTTTTTCACTTATGAGCTTTAAGTTCACTGGCGCCGTGCAGAAAACTTGACAGACAAATAAAAAGTGTTTCAATGTGGCAAACAATTTCGCCTCCAACACGAACTGGTGCTTAATTATGTGGTTGTAGTCTTTAAGAAAGTTCAATCCATTTCTAACTTGCATATTTCGACCGTCTACAGCAGATTTAAAGACATACTAAGCATGTATATTTACATGGCCAGTTAAGATTCGCGGCACAAATTAATTGGTGTCACATTAACCGTGATTTATTGGCATTTAAATGGTCGTAGGCGTTATTAATTGTGAAACGCCTGTCACACTCTCGCGCTGCACAAATGGTAAGGATATTAAATATTCATGTGTGCCATGTTCACAAAAACGCATTCTTTTATGCCTTTACAATGGTTATTTATTTACTAGGTGAATTGTGTATGCTGGGAATTTACGAAGCAATTACTAAACTCTCTTGGCAGATTTAACTGCACTAGTGGGAGCTTTAAGCGTCGCAAATAAATCAAAATCACTGATAAAGAATTGTTCAGTCGTTTACCGTATCTTGTGGGTTGAATGCACAAAATGTTTATTCGTCAAAATTAACCGAAAAAAATTTGTCTACGCTTTTCAACCGTAAAAACAATTTACTTTAAACATTTTTTGTTGTTAACGATTATTTAAACGACGATTGGTGAACATTTTATTTCGTTGTGCTACAACATAATTAAACTGTACCACCGGTTTTACATAAACGATATAACAAGAAGATTATGTACCAGCCAGATAGAGATTAAACTTTCACAAAGTGATGGCAGCCACACAAAATAAAGCTTGAAGTGTCTGTGGCAAAGTTAATTACCATTTTCAAGTTTGTTTAAACTCGCAATTTGCTAATTGCTTCAGTCAAGAAATTGAATAAATTTTCAAAGCAAAATACGTATCTTGAAAGCTTCCGAAAGCACCTGCATGTTTTACATATCTACACCTGATAGCCGAGTTTAGTGTGGATTAATTCAAGTATCGAAGCGTGTGAGAGCTTTTGAACTGTACTCAAAAGTGAAATGCTTAAAATCCTTATTTCGGCAAGGACACAAAAATCCTATTGCGTTGTAAGTGAGTGTAATTACTATTTCAATACCTTGTGGCGGATGGTTAAATGGGTGGAAATGTTTTGGGGTCGACCACTTTAATATTTGAAACAGTAATCTCTTAAATTCCAATCCCAAATTAGTTAACAAACTTTGACAATGCTTTTAGCTCGGTGAAAGAAGTTATAAGAATTTAAGGACAGAAAAACTGATTGAAATGGAACATGCACGTTGCAGAAAACAACACCGCTATAAATAAATACTAATTCAGGACGAATTTCTGCAATAAAATTTAACTCACGTAGATTGCTGATTGATAAGACGTTTCCAGAAAACCAGACAATTTCTTTGAGTTCATTTTCTGTAATAGCTGCGATTTAAAATTGAATCCTTATGGTCGTTATGACTTTTGTTACATAAAGGATATTGGAGATAGTAGACTATTTGTTATCTGCGGGTACGCATCCTGTAGGATCTCGAAATGCTGAATTGGCAAGTTTTTAATAAGGAGCAAAAACATTTAAAGGTACTCAACAATCTCAGCTTTAAATTCCCCTGACCTTGGGAAAAATATAGGGATATCTTAGGAGTACAAGTACTTTCGAATTGTTTCTCTTTTTTGTTAGCATTGAGAGCAAGAAGAGAGAAGAATTGCATTCTTTGTCTCAGACAATTTCTCTTTAAATCGTATCCATATAGCCACTTTATGGATCCCTGGCGTGTCATAAAACGAGACATTTAAAAAATAATTCAATCCAGCGAAATGACTTGCCATCTACCAACATTAACTTGCATTGTATTCTACCGAAAGCAGTTCAACGTAGTTTAAATAAATGATTTAACTGCTGCAGTCTTATACACATTTGCTTCTTAAGTGCATTAAACTACAAGGCCAGGGAGATTGTAATGTACACCAAAACGAACGCTATATTAAACATATTTATGGCGAAACATTAGACTCTTGCTCATTCAACTATTGTCCAACTAAAACGTTTTATTCAATACAAACTGTTTAAATGTCCTCCTATTGTGCAGCGAAAGTGCTTCCATTAAGGAGCTAAGCAAATTCGGAGAACGATTAGAATCGCAACGATTAAAAGCTCTGATTCAAAAGCACATTATATAAAGGTGGTAATTTCCTGAGTTCTTGCAGTCTGCTACGCACAAATCAGCGCAATATTTCTATTCTAAAATAATGAAACCACCAACAGCTAATAGACATCGAATTGAATCGCGGTTTAAAATGATAATTGACGTCGCAGCAGCTTCCAATATTCATGGTCTCAATCACCTAATGGATTCTCGTAACCACATTTCTGAAAGGTCAGTTAATTGAAAATTTGTACATTTTGATAATAACAAATTTGCAGACTTGCATGGTTGCTGCTTCTTATTTGCGCTATTGTCTGCATGACGTACATTTCGTTGTTGCAAAAGGAGAGATACGAAACGCGCCCCACCGTCATCACGCTGGATAGGGATTTCCGTATCTGGAATATTACACTTCCGGCCATTACTCTTTGCTTCATTGACCGTATGGATCTGGCGAAAGCGGAGTTATTTGTATCAGAGTAAACGCGAATACATTTTTCAGCGGAATTCTTTTATTCGTTAAAGAGATTTTTCAATTTTCATTTTTTTCTCCCAGCACCTGGAACGTCAGCCACGGTCATCCTGATTTTCAGTATTTCCTCGAATTTGTAAGCACTGTGACCAATTTAACTGTTGAATCAATCGAAACGCTGGAACGGTTTGAACAGGACGACCGCTTTGAAGGAGTGGACATTAACAATTTGACAAAGTTTGTTCATCCGAATTACGAATTCGTTATATCCACATATGTGGAAGACGCTGTTGTAGATAAGCATGAGTTCGTGACAGAGAGAGGCTTATGTTTTGTGATAAACGGACCGGATGTTCGCCACTCGGCTATACTGGACACAGAAGAGTAAGTTTATGTTAATACATATTGAGGACTAAATATTGTTCAGAACATCTTAAAATCGTTTTCAGCAGTGAAAAGAAAGTGCCACTTTATTGTCAGAGTATGAAACATAGATGCTTCTTGTCTGTGGAAATTTTAGAAGCGTCTGCTGATGTAAGTTTGCTTTGTAAATAATGAAAAGTGTTTTAATTTTCCTACTTAAACACGCAGATATTTGTCCACTCTCCTTATGACTTTCCAATGTACGATAGTTCAGTGGTGGCACTGCCCCAATCGACCGACGTCTTAGGAAAATATAAATTGGATCAAACTGTGTACAACATACTTAGTTTCCTTCATGAACTATGAGTTTAATTGTATCCTTCTAGGGCCACTCCAGCTTTAAGGACGCTCCCTGTGGCTAAGAGAAACTGCCTCTTTAAAGATGAACTCAAAAAACATGTTAAATCACTAAACAAACACTGATTGAAACTTAAAGAATCTAAGCATTTATTTATTTCAGATGTTTGGTTCAAATATTTGCATTATAAAATGCCGGGCTGAAGTCGCTATGGAGCTTTGTGGATGCATGCCCCACTTTTATGCTTTTGTGGGTTAGAACATTTATTTTCTTTTGACGCCATTCAAAAAACAAAAAATAATTACAAAACCTTCTTATAGGCGGGCTTGAATGCAAATTTTCTGGTTACACTTGCTTAAGAAGGATGTCGTGGCCGAAGTGGGCGATCAAGATTTGCACTTGCTTTCAAACTTGCGAACAATTCAACTACATTCAGCAAATTTTACAACGTAGCAGCATCCATTTCAAGGATCAGAATGCAATGGTTTTAACTAAATCGACTTTCCTTTTGGAGCTTATTTCACCCACGTCGCGATACTACAGAGACGTTTTATACACATTTGAAGATTTGATTGGTATTTAGAAGATTGATGTGCGACAATTGTGATGGTTTTCTTTCGCTTTTTTGCAGGTGCTGTTGGCGGTGCAGTGTCTCTGTTTTTGGGATTCAGTCTTTGGAGTACCGCAAGAGTATTTTATATACTTATTGCTAAAATAAGTAGCTTAAATGCCGCAGCATGGAAACGCGTTTTAAGGAAATTAAAGTGAAACGTTTGTTGAGAAATTCAAAAAATTTATAAAATAGATGAGAAAATTATTGATTTTGAAATCAAATATGCATGCAACTACAAATGTTATTGAAATGATCACGAAAATAAAATACGAAAGATTTTCTGCAATAAAATTATGGCACTAGAGCAAACAAAATGCATCGCAGCGTATTTTTGCCAACTCCCACAAGGTATAAGCGAGTGAAATTGTGATTGTGGAAAATTGGTAAATACACCCGAATGGAACAGAAACAACATCAAATAAATCTAGACACGTTGGAATTGTCTGCAGTATAAATAATCCGCTCATGAACCTTGTGCATGCAAATTTCCCATTGCAAGTGACACTCGGGTTCTATTTTAGACGACACAAAGGTCAAACAATATTATTTTCGTCGACTGCAACTAACAATGCACATTTCCTGCTGCCCTGAAGCTCACTCTTGCAGGTATAAGAGCATTGTTTTTTTTTGCGTGCTTTTTCTCATATTGTTAGCTCTACATGGTTGACCTGTGTGTTTAAGATGAAAATTAGATTGCGAATATCTTGCTTTAATGTAGAATGATAATATTTGGACGTATAGTCTGTAAAATAAAAATTATTATGATTGCTAAGACGTTTATTTAAATATTAAGCCCAATTCTTTGAAATGGTTTGTATATGTTAAATAACATTTTTATAACAGTTGTTGTCAAGAAAATAATTTAAAAGTGCATCTGAATGTATTTGTTTATCAAAAACAATCAAAACTGCATCAAACAACCTAATTTAAATACTCATAGAATTTTAAATTATTTCCCAAGAGCGATTTATTAATAAGAAATTCGTAATTCAATTGAATTTTTTCTAAGTTTAAATTTATATTATAATATTCGTTTTTTTTTGGTGTAAATTATAAGATTTCAAAGAAGAATTAAATAAAATAAAGTATCAAAACTGTATTACTTACATTGGCAACAATTTTTGTTGTTGTGAGAATTTGTCTTAAATATTTTGTTTTTATTTCAAAACAAAACAAATATTTAAATATGAACAATTTAGAATATAATAATCAAATAAATTTTCTACATCGAATAATACGAAAATTCATTCAACTAACCGAGATAGCCTTTTCATTATCGAATTTAATAGAAGATGAAGTTGCTCAGAAATTTCTATCACCCGCTGAAACAGAAGAATTGCTCTTGCTTCGTCAAGAATACTCCCAAATGACTGATACAGGGCCACCAGACTTTCGTGTCATGAAAATTCTGGAAAAACTCGTTGAAAATTATGATCAGTTGGAAATCGATAAAACTGTAAGTACATAAGAGCATTCGAAGGCAACAGAAAATCTTAACCGATTCAATTTATAACGTAGAAATGGATGGAGTTTGAAGTTGAGTGCTTTGAAACAGTAAAAGTGATGACAGAAATAATGATAAATCGAACTAAAATCACAGCTCATGACCAAGTAAAGGATATTGAACAATTGAAAGAGGATATGCGCCAAATTGATAGAAATAAAGTGCGAGACAAAGAAATTAGTGAGTTATTACAGAGACGGAAGAGTCGAATTCAAGAATTGGCGGAAGAGGACGAGGCGTTGCAACGGAAATTTGACATAAAATTTCAAAAACTTTATGAGAAGAAGGAAAATGTTTTGTAACAATCAGTTTAAACCTAAATTAATACAATTAATTGATCATTTATCTTATGTTTAGACGTCAATTTCCGAGAGGACCAAGAATTCGTGGTTCCGAAATGATACCGTTTCTACAAAATACAATGAATTCGATCGAGACACGCCAAATGGCCAATTTTAAGGAAGTCAAAAAAGCTAATATTGAGCACATGAAAAGAACGTTAGAATCAAAGTAATTTCATTTTAAGCATGTATCCTTATAACTCATTTATAAGCCTTACGTTGCTTCAGGAACAAAGTGGAGCAGCAACTTCAGGCATGGTTCACTAAGTACGACAATGAGGTGGGAATGAGGACTCGTCAATTGGAGGATCTGGAGAGACAATTGGCGCATGAAGAAGAGCTCACTGCTGGTATGGAAACAAAATTGAAGGACCAAGAAGAAGAATATAATCGAATTGTTGAGGCTGTTAAGCTTGAGAATGAGACCAAAGTACAGGTGTTTTTGCTGCAGATTTCATCGCGACGCATTCAACGTTACTGGATTGAGCTGATGAAACATCGCGAGAAGGAGAGTCGTAAAAGGAAAAAGGGCAAAAAGGGTAAAAAAGGAGGCAAGAATGTCAAGGGTGACGATGACAAGGACAAAAACAAAACCAAAGAAGAAAAGAATAAAAAGAAGAAGTTGAAATAATGATTTTATTGTTATTGAATAAACATCAAAATTATGTTGAGAAACTATTAGACAAATGTATCTACAACAATTAATAAAACCAAAACTAATCGATTAATTTAAATGCAAGGTTTGTTTTAGTGACAAGAATTAAGGACAGCCCTAATCTTTTTTAGCCATTAAATCTATGTTAGGGACATAATCGAAGTGTAATTGAAACAATTTATTTCGGAATTGCTTTCAAATTGGTTATGGGACCGCCCTTATGTTACACTGTGTATATAAGGTTAAGGTTATCGCACTCGCTTCCATTCTCGTCCGTAATAAGATTGTATTAGGATGAGTCCTCGCTACAAAGTTGTATTTTTGCAGTTGATGAAGCGTGCAACCCGTGCCCTTGGACGTTTATTTGGTCACATAATCTCCTCATTGGATTATGCCGGAATTCATGGATTTGGCCATATAATTGCTTCAAGGCGGCATTATTTGGAACGGTAACATCTTGAACATTAAGTGCTACGTTTTACTAAATCTTTGAAGATTATTTAAATTTTTGTTTGATTGTTGTAAGGGTTTGCTGGATAATGGCAACGCTAGCTTCAGTGTTTGCACTTTACAAAGTTCTTCTACATCAAAATGCCAGATTCTCTCAACGACCAACTGTTATCGAATTGGAGCGGGACTATCGCTCCTGGAATGTCACTCTGCCAGCATTGACGTTGTGCTATTTGGACAAAGTTAACATTAGTCGCGTTTATGATTACATGGACGAGTAAATCCTAGATATTGAAGACGCTTCAAGATTATAATTATTTCAATGTTATCATAGATTTTTAAAACCCAATGCGTCGATGAGAGATGAAATGGCCACTGCACTTTCACTCATGGCTAATTTGACAATGGATGACTTTGGAGGACTTGTCGACTACTCTTATTACGATCAACTAGAAAACGTTAATATAACACATTTGATGAAATATGTAAATAATTTAAGAAAAGATAATTCGAGTAAATATTAATTAGAATATTTTAAGGTTCACTCCAACTTTGAATACTCGGTGACTTTGTATGATTTTGTACTAAGAAACATCTTGGAGCCAGTCATGACTGAAATGGGACTTTGTTTCGCCCTCAACGCACCGGTAATGCATTTTCTACGACAAGGGTAAGTCATTATCCTAATTTTGTTTAAGGATTTTATTCAAATAAAAATTTATATATCCTTGGCAGTGCTGAATATTCGAATCAACCTGCTCCCCCAATGCACTGCAGCGTAACTAAAGGGACCTGCTCAATTAAAGTGGATGTATTCGACGCTGATTTTAAGGTATATTCAATTTTTAAAATTGTATCTTTGAATTATCTACTTGAGATATTTTAATTCAAGGTTTTCATACACTCCCCACATGACGTTGCCATAGATGACGGCCGAGATATGTTGGTTCAATATGGAGTTGAGGTGCATTCAAATTACGCTGTCATGGAAACAATGTAGTTTTTTCTTTTTAAATTAGTTTTTCGGAAGGAGATTATGTTGACATTTATTTTTACTGATTCAGCGTAAGCGATTCTCTTAAGACGTTGACAGAGCAGCAAGCGAAATGCAAATTTCTGCATGACCCCAGTCGAGCGATTCCCGTACGTTTATTTGATGCATTGCAAAACATATATTTAATCTCATTTGGGCTTCCCGTGCAGATATACAATGTAAATCTTTGTGTAATGACATGCCGCGCCAAAGCTGCCCTGGAACTATGCAACTGCAAACCGTCGTTCTATACGTTTGTTGGTGAGTCTTGAGCTAAATATAATTAGGTGCAAACAAAATTGGATTAAATAAATATCGTGGCAGATGGTCCGGAATGCACAATGTCGGGAATCATGTGTTTGTTTAAGTTTTCCTGGCCTATGTGGTCAGTACAAGTGTGCGAGTGTCCGAGAACATGTGCTGAACTAAGCTACTTACCGTTTGGAGTGTCTGAAGTAGTTGCCGATTGGTATATTAAGAATATTATGTTTTTTTCTACTTAGTTCTTATAATTTCTACTTTTTCCAATTGCAGGGACGTAGATCTCGTCATACCACTAAAACCCATGAGAGTATTTCACTTGCGACTTGCTGAACCGAAAATTCGCATGAGACGTGATATCATTTTCAGCTTTCAAGATCTTATCGGTAATCATAAAACGAAGCATTTATCATCAGAAATAAAAGTGCATTTTATTTTCTCTTATTCAGCGTCTTATGGTGGTGCTGCGTCACTGTTTACAGGATTGAGTTTTTATTCTGTAGTTAAGTTTTTGAGTGCATTATTCAAGATAAGGTATTAACATTTATTCGGCACTGCCAACAACTTTGTATATATTTTACAAACCCAAAATACATCTATTTTATTGTGTAGCATAATTTGTGAAATGTCAATTGAAATAAAATTGTTTATTAGTTATTTTTTACGTTTTTTTTGCGCGTATTGTCGACTAAATTATGCTCAAAAAAGACTTACGAGTCCAAAAATCCAACAGCACAGAAATCTTTCAGTAACCTCTGCATAAAGACAATATACCTTGGATTGCTTACGATCTTCTCCCTAAAGTTGTCAGCTTCTGGTGATGTCTCCGTCAATAAATTTAAATCAGCAGCTTCGTCGGGCTCCATCATGATAAGCGGAGTTACGCAAGTGCTTGACAGCACACCGAAGAATCCCTTTTTCAGCAATTCAATATGTATGTCGACCAGCGTGGGAATTTTCTTCTTATATTCCAATTTGGCTAGCGTTTGTGACAACACGGAATGATACTCTCGGATAACAAATTTGAACAAAGTGTTGCGAGCACCTTGAATCAGCGATCCGTAGATTAGGAAATTCAAATCTATAGCTGGAGATCCCCAATAGGAGAGCTGATAATCGAGCTAAAAATAAATGTTTGATAAAAACCTTTGGTGTTTCCTTAAATTTTCTTTATTACTTACCAACATTACGTCTACGACTTCATCGCCTTCGTACTTGAACATAAAATTGGTCGTCCATAGATCACCATGATTCAAAACATTAAATCCATCTTCATCAATGTCGTAAGCAGAATCAGCAATTTGAATGCAATTCTCAGCCATTGCATCGAATCTTGTCCACACTTCATCATAACGATCCCAATTGTGTACTTGTTTTGCCAACGACGTGAAGCTTGATTTTATATGATTATTGATGGATTCTCTCTCTGGCGAATTTAAAATTGGTTTCAATCGATATTTGTCCATGCAGCTCTTATTCTGTAAACATAAAATATGATCATTAGGTAACCAAAACTGGTCGATTTTGTTTACCAACCTCTTCATAGATAACAGCCGAACATGCATGGAATTTGGCCAGTTTCTTCACTACGTGCATCAAATGCTCTAGATTGAGTTGGTAATTTTTGCCAATCATCATGTAGTTATTTTTGGAAAGATCTTCAAAGCAGAGCACTGACAGTGGCTCCGAAGCAATATGAAGACATCTGAAATCAATCATGTGATTAGGAAAACGTTCGTTTTTGTCAGTAGAAAAAACACAACTTTGGCGAAAATACTGTTGAATCGTTGACGGCACTCAACATCGCTGTCATTTTGGTGATAAACTCACTGTAAACACCGATTTCCTTTCCGTAGGTGTTTGAAGACACCATAATGGCATTTCTGTTAGCATCCGATGGCATAACCTAAAAAAAATGAGAATTTCAGGATTAAAATTCATACAAATGATGAATTAAACAGAATGTACCTTCAATATAACAGAAGTCTTCTTGGCTTCACCATTATCCTGGTACTCAATGAGCGCCCGAAACATGTCGCTCGAGTAATTGTCGCCCTTTTTCGTGGCATTTACAATCTTGAATTCATCAATAACAATTTCACTGTCTGGTCTCGCAAGCACTTTGCTAAGAAAGGATTTGTCAATCCATTTTGGATATTCTACGTGGATTCCCATTTTCTGCACTTTAATTTACTTCCGACACAATTTTATTAAATAAGTTAATATGGTTTCGCTAATAAACCACCGCTGAACTCACATGACACTCTGCTGCCAGACGCATGACTTTTCCAGCTTTCTTTATGTGTATAGAAACATAATTGTTTCTGCTATACAAAATACATGCGTAGATGCTATGGCATATTTATTGTGCATGTGTGAATGCGTTCTTATATGAACATCATATGAGAAAGACTGACGACTGGAGACGCGCGTTGCGCCCTGGAGAATATTTTGTCTACTAATTTATTATTAATATTTTATAACGAAATAACAAAATTAAAGGATCATTAATATTTCGACTAATAAAATGTTTCTTTAATTTTGTTAGCAGTTTAAAAGGGAAGAAAAAACATTATTAATTTGACTTTATTGTTAAAATTAAAGCTATGCGGTGTTTAAATTTGTTTTCCATAATTGTGTACAGAAAATAAGCCAATTTTTTTTAAATATTATCCTTGAAAATAGGATGCTTGCTGGAAACTTGAATTCGCCAAAACTTTAATTTTCTGGTTTAATTCGGCACCAAACATCACAGAAGCACTCCCCAGACCATACCACAGATTCCAAGATTCTAAAATTTGGTATAAATCGTTATGGAGCCCATATGGAACATCCAAGCATACATCTTGGTATTAAATAACTAGACCTTTTAATCATGCTTTAAATCGAGCTTAAGAAAATTATATTAATCGCCATAAAGCTACATTTTCCGGATCTTTTCGCTTTCCGACTAAGTCTGCCTTCATCTGTCGGATGTCTGTCACCTGCCACTTTCCTTGCTTTCGTTCAATGCGATTTCAATTAACGATTTCGTGTACTTTTTGTTTTTATTCGTGTTATCATTACACTGATTCCATCGAATAATTACCTTTAAAAACGTATATTGATAATCAACCCCAAATTTGTACCTTATTAACATGTTATTCTAATGGTATATAAACCTAAACATAATTTCAGTCTTCTGATCAAAACCTTACAGAAACTTGTCCTGAACTGTCGATGAAACAGAATTTCAATGCGTTTTGTAAAAAAGTTAAATGTCAAAGTAAATTTGATGCGATGCCGCAATTTGAAAGTGTTGAACTTAAAGCTTCGAAGTGAACGTTTCTGGACACGAGCAGCCAAGACAAGACAGTTGACTCAGCACATCAGCGATGCCTCTGGAGTAACTCTACTCTCTGAAATGGTTTCAGACAGGAATCATCTGATTGAAAAGTAAACAGGAAATAATTTACGTTAAAGTTATGACTCGTGTCCTTTTAGAATAATAATCGCCGGAGTGTTGACAGCGTCCTTAATGTTCGCCGCATTCATTGGAACTAATCAGTACACTAAATACAGGTATAATTCGACGGTAATCGCTATGGAAAAGGAGTTCCGGTCGTGGAACACAACTATTCCAGCGTTAACAATGTGTTATGGCGTCCGTCTAGACGCGCTTAAAAGCGATGAATTTATTCGCGAGTAAGTATTCGAAGTGTGGTGGGAGTGATGGGCTTTGTTTTAACAAATTCCGTTGACTGAAGCAATTGGGACGTCGACCTAACGCACCCGGATTATCCTTTTATTCTGCAATATGCTACAACGATTACAAACTTGGACATTGAGAAGCTGGGCACTTTGTTAATGTACGAGTATGAGGACCGTTTTGAGGATACCAACTTTCTGAATTTAACTCGATATGTAAAATGTTACAAAACAACTTTTCATCGTATGAAAATTCATGTTGAATACGAGTTTTTCCCGTGTAGGTTCACCCCGAATATGAGCTTTTAATAACGGTTTTTGAAAAGGATATGAAACTAAGTATTCAGCAGGTGATGACTGAGATGGGATTGTGCTACACCATTAATGCCCCAAGTCTGACTTTGATGTCAGTTGGGTGAGATTGTCGATAAGTGTTATTTTTGTCGGAAATTTATGAATTTCATATTTCCAGCATAAACGGATCCGCTCCACACTCGGGAGCTTTAATGTGCATTCCATTTAAAAGCCAATGCTTCTTGAAAATCGATGTTTTCGACACAGACGCTAACGTAAGCTAATTAGTAATATGTACAAAATATTCTTGACTTTTAAATGAAATTAGCACTTTTTTCGTGTAATATAAGTTAATTGATTACTCAATGTCCAAAGTTTTACATTCACTCGCCCCTCGAACTTCCCGTTTACAATGGCGCTAAGATTATTCTGGAGCGTGGCAATGAAGTCACCGCGCTTTACAAGCTCACAGAGATTGTGTAAGCTTATTAAATTGATTAGACCCTGTACACGCATTTGCATACTAATTATGTTAACTTTCATTTATGTAGTTCTAGTGATCATTTTAACAGTCTTAAGGAATCGCAGAAAAAGTGCAAGCTTCACTCACAGCCGTTTCTAACTTTTCCTGTAATAAAAGTTTTTTCAGCGCCAACCGAGTACATGCCTTAACTGAAATCCCTTCGCATTGTTTACAGGTGTACAACATGAATCTATGCTCAATTCAATGTCGCGTTGACGTGGCGATCGCCTTGTGTGGATGTCGCCCTTACTTCTACAACTTCGTCGAAGGACCTGAGTGTACACTTTCCGGGCTGGTGTGCTTGCATAAGTTTTCGTGGCCGAGGTCGACCAAAGTTTGTAATTGTCCAAGGACATGTACAGAGCTGCAATATTCCGAAAACACCATTAAATACGGCGAATGGTCAGTATAGGTTTCCATAAGGAAGTTTATAGTTGTATTAAGACGATTGGAACACAGGGACTCCGAAGGTCAGGTTCCAATTTCACCAAAGTCATCGTTTCGTGTGGACATTTTGCCGCCAAGATTTCGTCTGAGTCGCCAAGTCATCTTCAACTTTGAGGACTTACTTGGTAATTGTGTGAATGGATGTTTAATGCTAAAGGGTTGGCACTTATTTATTCAATTCTCTATAATGATTTTGCAGTCGGCTTAGGTGGAACTGCGTCGCTTTGTCTTGGCTTCAGCCTTTTGTCGTGTACGAAAATGTTGTATGCCCTTATACAGTACTCGTTCAAGCGGGGTCAAATCAGGGAACATGCAAACTAGAAGTCTAGAATTATTTAGGATTTCACATTGCACTTAGTTTATGGCGAACAATATCAGCGATCCGTTCATACCTCGGGGGGTGTTTTGTAAATGTACCTTTGTGGGCTTTTTGTTACACGCATACATTCACCCATGCAACGTACAGTCTGCGCATATATGCGTTTTCTGTGTGGTTTCTCAATTCAGCTGGGAGAATTTTCTTTTCGGCGATATTCGCCTCAATTGTTTTCAGGTAAACGTACAGCAATATTCATGACTCATGAGTCAATAAGGTTGATTGTACGAGGACTTAAAATGCGAAATTCGGTAAAATACTGTACTTTGAGAATTCTAAATAAAAAACGATGTTAATAATAAATTGAGGTATATCTTAAAAATTATAATACCTCGTGTTTTACCGGAATAATAATTAATTGACAAAACCCTTTACAATTTGTTTAAACATTTGTTCGTCCAAAAATGAGAAAAAAACACAATTTCAAGTCTGAATTTAAATACTTTATTTCGAAAAAAAAACAACAACTTTTGATTGACTGCATAAGTAGCAATGAGCTTTTAACACCTGAGATAATGATGTTTTTAGACAATTACAGCTGTAATTTAGTACATAATTTCTCACATAAAGCACGTGTGGAGTGGCATAAATAAATACTTATGTGAATTTAACGACTATTCATCATTTTTATTACGCCACTTATTTCTCTTAGACATGATGATGTGAATCACTTAAAAGGAGCCTTTTGCGACGACGAGTTATGCCACTCACGACTTCGGACTCTTGTTTATAAGAAATAATGACTTTTGTTCATAAAACAAAGTGATTACAATAAGCACATTACAGCACGATGATCAAGAGCTTTTGGACACTCACATAACCTCCCTTAATAAATAATATACTTTTGAAGCAGAAACAAACATATCGTAAATCACAATGGAGCTTTTGTCGTGGCAGTGTTTATACTTACAAGAAGCATACTCACAAACATTGAAACATAAACTGACATATATGCCAGTCTGTTGAACATAAGGCTAACCTAGTTTAATGATCGCCATATGCATTTACCATATATATGAGAGTTTTGTGTTGTTGTTTATAGCTAGAAATTTCTCATTTTCAGTGCATTTGTCATCTTTAAATTTAAAGAAACAATTTGAAATTTGTTGTGTTTAAAAGGATTTTTCATTTTAAATTACTCATATAAATGTTTTTATTTAATATTAAATGTATCCGCAAATTAAATTAGAGGTTAGTATATTTAAGTCGTCTTATGTAATATTTATGAAGTAAAATCGTATCTGCTTTTATACACAAGTGGAAAACTTAAATTCATTAGTAAGACAAGTTCATAAGTTATTCTATAAAAGGAGAGATAAGATAATCCTGCACAAATTAGGGCCAATTGGTGTTGGTCAATTCAATGACATTCTCATATTTTGT